>BLBF01000002.1:98608880-98621820 GCA_015471245.1 Laticauda colubrina
GAAGAAGAAGAAGAAGAAGAAGAAGAAGAAGAAGAAGAAGAAGAAGATGATTTTAGCACTCCAGATTATAGTATGTATCATATTACATTTTAAAAAAAAAATTTTTTTTTTGGTTTTCCAGTTTGGGTTTCTTCGGTGACAAACTGAAATCATGATCATCTGCAGTTTTGATCCATGCTCACTGCTGGAGTGTCCCGAGCCACCCGGATTTGGAGCTGAAGCCAACCCATATAGGTGGTAAAGAAGGGGGAACCATCAGTGGGGTTGAGGAGAGCCACATCCCTCCTCCTCAGCTGGCCATTACTCACTTTCCCAAAGGCGGTTGCAGCGGTGGTCAGAAATGGCCACCTCAAAGAAGAACCCGACCAGACAAGATTGTGCAGGAGGAAGTTTAAAGGAGAAAGTTTGACTGACCGGGTTGAATGGAGAATATCTATTTAAGATACCTGGAACCTGAATTTTAAAGACAAATACTATTCCTAAAAAAGATTTTAAGCTGCAAAAGAGAAAGGAAAAGGAAACAGAATTGGCTTTTTTTCCTCTAACATTGACAATTTTAACTGACTTGGAAATTAAGAAGAGATTCGAATAAGAAATTGATACTAATCCACTTTGATATTAATAGGCTATTTTTAACTGAAAATAAAGTGTCAAAGGGATAAAGAATTTTGGATAATTTAAAAACTTTCTTTACAAAAAGAAAGAAAGCAGTGGAGGGAAAAAGGAAAAAAGAGGGTGGAATCTGGAAAGTGGAGAAGACCTGGAATTAAAAAAAAAAAAAATGATAGTGGAATTTTAAGGCTGTGTCACACTGCCCAACGGATGCAAAAAGGACACAACGGAAGAGAAAAATGTTACATCCGTTGTATCCACGCTCAAAAGGGGTGAAAATTTGCATAATAGAAGCGGATAACATGGACGCGGGGAGGACGCAGGGCGGATGCAAAGCAGATGCGGAACGGAAGCCCAGCGGATGGAAGTGGATGTTGCAACCGCAGGGCTTCCGGGGGGCCTCAGCAAAGCGGACGCGGAACGGAAACAACGGATGCAGAATGGATGCACAGCGGATGAAGCGGATGCACAGCGAAAGCCTAGCGGATGCACAATGGAAGCCTAACGGATGCCTGGCGTTAATTGTGCATGCGGGGGGATGCATTGCGCAAGCCCCCCGGATATAAAGGGAAGTAGCTCACACGTGGCCAGCATTTGGAGGAAAGACTGCTGGATACCTCGAGTTCTTCCCTGCATGTCTGCCTGCAAACCTTGCTGCCAGCCTGCCTCCAAGCCTGCCTCCCAGCCTGCGTCCCAGCCTCCTGGGCAGCCTCCCTGCCAGCCTTGCTGCCAGCCTGCCTTCCAGCCTCCCTTCCAGCCTTGCTGCCAGCCTGCCTTCCAGTCTGTCTGCCAGCCTTGGTGCCTGCCTTCCTGCAGCCTTCCTGCCAGGTTTCCTAACAGGCTTCCTGCCAGCCTTCGTGCAAGCCTTCCTGCAAGCCAGCAACCCCACAACCATGGGGAAGAAGTGAAAGTCTCAGCAACCTGCCGCCATCCCTGGCAAGAGGGACAGGGCCACCCTCCCGCCCCATGTCCCTGACTCATCTTCTGCTGGGGCTTCTGCTGCTTGGGCACGCTCTTCTGTTGCTGGAGCTTCTGCTGTAGCTGCTCCTGGCAGTGGTGCTTCTGCAGCGTATTCTGCTGAAGCTGCTCCTGGCGGTGGTGCTTCTGCTGCTGCGTACTCTGCTGAAGCTGCTCCTGGCCCTGCTGGTCCTGCTGGTCCTGCTCGTTCTGCTTGTGCTCCTGGTCTTGCTGACCCTGCTGCTGGTGTTTACTCTGCTGCTGCTGATCCTGGTCTTGCTGCTGCTGCTGCTGCTGCTGCTGATTGTGATCCTGCTGCTGCTGCTGCTGCTGCTGTTGGTGTGGAGGAGCAGCCCCTACAACCTGGAAGCCCCTCTGATGAGGGCCCATCTGGTCCTGCCAAAGGGAGGAAGAGGCATATGCAACAACAGGAGAGGAGGCAGTACTACATTGAGGAAGCGTACGAGGATGAGGTGCTGGAGTGTCTGAGAGAGAACGACTATCTGTGGTGGAAGGGAGAGTATGGGCTACACTTCGGAGGTGCTCCTCGGCTGGTGGAAGCACATGCACACCTGGTACGGGAAGCTGCACCGCAAAAAATCTGGCCAGGCCACGGTTAAGCTGACGGATAGAGAGAACTATGTCATGGCCAAGTGCAGCTTCCTGGAGGGTGAGGTCCACCACCGAGGAGCACCAGGAGCCCAAATCTCTACCCTCTCTCTCCGGCAGCCTGCTGAGAGCCAGTCCTCTGGCGGCCAAGAGTCAGTCCCTGTCTCCATGCAGGTATCTGTGGAGTGTGCCACGGCGGAAAACCCCCGGGCAGGTGTTGAAAGTGTAGTGGAGAGCGAGGAGGACTCCCTGGTGCAGTGGGAGAAAGGAGACATCGAGTCCACCGCTGCCGAAGTCGCATCCACCCACACAGTAAGGCAGAGAGACAGACCGCAGGAGGGGCAGAGCCACAAGGTCCTGGTGGAGATCAGGGACATAATCTGCACCAGCATAGGTCTCCTCTCTCAGCTGGTCCCCATCGACTCTTCCTCCTCCAACTGCAAGCCCTTCCTCAATTCTGTCAACCAGACCCTCAAGGAGATGGCGTATCCCCAGTACCAGGTGGTGAAGGAGAGGATCACCACGCTGCTTAACAACCCTCCAGACCCAGAGGCACCTGCTCCCACCCAGTCCAGGTCTGCTCCTCCCCCTCAGGTGATGTCCCTCCCATACCAAGGCTTCCCATAGCCCCTCACCTACCAGGGCTACAGCTACCCGGAGGTCCAGCAGCACAGACAGCTGCCCTTACAAATGCAGGCACAGAGTCATCCGGCGACACCATTGCCACCGGTTCCAATGATGCCACCGATGCCAACCACGACAATAATGACACCCATGACAGCGATGCCAGCCACGCCAAAGATGCCACCCACGCCAGTCCTCACCCGGCTGCAGACCAGGCAGCCCCACTACACTGCTCCTTCCTCAATCCCACAGCCACAGCCTCAGTACATCTGTCCTCAGTACTGGGGCTGACACCCCATGGCATGGAGGAAGGACCTCTCAGCATCACGGGGCTGAGACAGCTGTCCGACACCTTCCTCAACACACCGTCCCCTGTTGCCCTCTCGGGGCCAGGCACTCCAACAACACCTCAGACCAGCACTGCAGCAGCACCCACCTCCACAGCACCTGCACCCTAACACCTTAGACTGGGCACACACCTCCGAGTGACCAAGAGGAGTGCCAGAGACTGGCTGCCTGGATATTTGTGGACTTTATTTGGACACTTGACTTGGGTCATGTTTATTTTACAGCTTGTTATTAATAAAGTTTAGCTTTGTTTCACACACTTGCTTCATTAATTTTTTTCTATAAAGTCTGGGTGGAAACTTTTAGAAATGGTTTAGTGTTTGCATGCTTGTGGGATGGGTTAAGATAGCAGTGGGATGGGCAGTGATACCTTTGGGATGGGTTAAGATAGCTGTGGGATGGGAAGGGATACCTGTGGGATGGGCAGGGATACCTATGGGATGGTTAATAGTTGTGGGATAGATAAACCTCCAGTGCAAGCATATAGGACTGTATGGTCCACCTTTATGGCCCTTCATTATCAATTACAATGTAAGCATTGATCCACACATGTCAACATAAACACAACTCTTTATTAAATGCCCTGTTCATTGTAGGCACACCCAACATACATGGGACAATCTCATCAGTGTGATGAGACAGGCTGAAGGAAGCATCCATTAAGCTTCTACCATCCTGTCTTGCCACTCCACCGCTCCAGCTGGGGAGTTGCACCAGTGTTTCAGTAGGTTGCGCTGCTTCTTCGCCTCACGTGAGGCTCTGTTGGGCCCTTGCACATCCTCAGTGTCGATCAGGTTTTGCCCTTGCCTCCATTCCCCAGGCTCCATGTCCCCATTGCCTTGCTGGAGGTCGACGAGCCTGTTCTGCAAGACTGGATAGTGGGTGCGCATGAGATTGTGCAGGATGCAGCAAGCTTCCATGATCCTCCTCATGGTCTGTGGGCGATGCTGCATGGTGGTGAGAAGTACCTGGAACCTGTTGGCTAGGATGCCAAAGGCGTTCTCCACCACCCGCCTTGCCCTGGACAGCCTGTAGTTGAAGATCCTCTCTTCACAGGTGAGGCAGCTGGAGGTGTAGGGCTTCATGAGGTAGGTTGTGAGGGAGAAGGCCTCATCCCCCACGATGAAGTAGGGCACATCTTGCGTGTCGTTGGGCAGCGGGTCTGGATCTGGGAAGCCCACCATGAGGTTGCTTTCCAGCCCCTCCTTGAGGTGACTGGCGTTGTATACCTGGGCATCTGAAGATGAGCCGTTGCCTGAAACATCGATGTACATGAACTTGTAGTCAGCATCGAACATGGCAAAGAGGATGATGCTGAAGAAGCCCTTGTAGTTGTGATAAGTGGACCCTGACTTGGCTGGCGCTTCGCAGGCCATGTGCTTGCCATCGATGGCTCCAACGGTGTGGGGGAAGTTCCACTTTTGATATCACTGCTCTGCAACTTTCTTCCAGCCTTCTTCAGTGGAGGGGCACTGGAGGAGCTCCTCCTTGTATTCTTCGATGATGGCCTGCACCACTTCTCTGACAACAAAGCTGATGGTGCTGGGTGGCACCCTCCAGCCATACTGCATGCTCCTGTAGGTGGTCCCTGAGGCCAGGTGGCACAGAGTGAGTGCCACCTTGTGCCTAGGGTCCAGGCTGGGCGTGAAGTTGGTGTTTGTCTTGGTCAACCTGGGTGTCAGGCACTGCACAACTTTGTCAAACATGGCTGGAGGCATCCTCATGAAGTTCTGGAATGCCCGAGTGTCTTCGCTCCTGAGCTCCACCATCGTAAAGTACGTACTGTGCTCTTCTGGCTAACCATCTTTGGAGCCAGACTTTTTTTGGATGCCTCCTTTTCTTCCCATAGTAGAGTTCACAGAGACTGTAGATGGTTTCGCAGTGTTGCAGAAGGATGTTGGCTGCCAAAAGAATTTTGTCGCAATCCATGTTGGACATGACTGGATGCTGTGGAAGAGGAAGAGTCAGATGAAGGCTGCAGAGGTCTGCACAGCTGGTCTGCTGGTCTGAAAGTGAGATGCAGATGAGTTGCTCTCCCTTTTTAAAGGCAGTATAGGTGTCCCTTTGCATCCTCTAGGCATCCTCTAGGCATCCTCTAGGCATCCTCTAGGCATCCTGTAGACATCCTTAATATCCGAGATAGATCCCCTCTGCGAAAGTTTTTTCCATTTTAAACGCTTTGTTTACATTCTGCAACCGCTAGGCATCCATTCTGCATCCGTTCTGCTTCCTCCCAGCGTCCAGGCAGATGCGAGTTGCGCAGATGTGCAGTGGTTGCCTTGCGGATATAGCGGATGCGTAACGGATGTGTAACGGATGCGTAGCGGATGCGTAGTGGATGCAGAACAGACGAATTGGGTACATTTTCCATGTAAAAGTTTTAGGCAGCCCAAAACCTTTGGAGTGGATGAAACGTCAATAAACGGATGCTGGACGGATAGAGAGGAAGCAAAACGGAGGCAGTGCGTACATCGCGTTTTCCAATGGAAGGCAAGGTTTTTTGTCCATTTTATATCCTCCTTGCATCCGTTGGTGCAGTATGACAGGAGCTTTTAAGGCCGTGTCACACTGCCCAACAGATGCAAAAAGGACACAACGGAAGAGAAAAATGTTACATCCGTTGTATCCGTGCTCAAAAGGGGCGAAAATTTGCATAATTGGATCGGATAACACGGACGCGGGGAGGACGTAGGGCAGATGCAAAGCGGATGCGGAATGGAAGCACAGCAGATGGAAGCAGATGGCGCATCCGCTAGGCTTCCGGGGGGCCTCAGCAAAGCGGACGCGGAATGGATGAAGCGGATGCAGAGCGGATGAACAGCGGATGAAGCTGATGCAGAGTGGAAGCCTAGCGGATGCACAGCGGAAGCCAAACAGATGCCTGGCGTTAATTGCGCATGCGGGGGGTATGCATTGCGCAAGCCCCCCGGATATAAAGGGAAGCAGCTCGCACATGGCCAGCATTCTGAGGAAAGACCTGCTGCTGGATACCTCGAGTTCTTGCCTGCATGTCTGCCTGCAAGCCTTACTGTCAGCCTGCCTCCAAGCATACTCCCAGCCTACCTCCCAGCCTCCAGGGCAGCCTCCCTTCCAGCCTTCCTGGCAGCCTGTCTTCCAGCCTCCCTTCCAGCCTTGCTGGCAGCCTGCCTTCCAGCCTCCCTGCCTGCCTTGCTGCCAGTCTGCCTTCCAGCCTCCCTGCAAGCCTACCTCCCAGCCTCCTGGGCAGCCTCCCTGCCAGCCTTGCTGGCAGCCTGCCTTCCAGCCTCCCTTCCAGCCTTGCTGGCAGCCTGCCTTCCAGCCTCCCTGCCTGCCTTGCTGCCAGCCTGCCTTCAAGCCTCCCTGCAAGCCTTGCTGCCAGCCTGCCTTCCAGCCTCCCTTCCAGCTTTGCTGGCAGCCTGCCTTCCAGCCTCCCTGCCTGCCTTGCTGCCAGCCTGCCTTCCAGCCTCCCTGCAAGCCTTGCTGCCAGCCTGCCTTCCAGCCTCCCTGCCAGCCAGTCTGTCTGCCAGCCTTGGTGCCTGCCTTCCTGCCAGGTTTCCTAACAGGCTTCCTTCCAGGCGTCCTGCCAGCCTTGGTGCCAGCCTTCCTGCCAGCCTTCCTGCCAGCCTTGGTGCCTCCCAGCCTTCCTGCCAGGCTCCCTGCCAGCCAGCAACCCCACAACCATGGGGAAGAAGTGATAGTCTCAGCAACCTGCCGCCATCCCTGGCAAGAGGGACAGGGCCATCCTCCCGCCCCATGTCCCTGACTCATCTTCTGCTGGGGCTTCTGCCGCTTGGGCTCGCTCTTCTGTTGCTGGAGCTTCTACTGTAGCTGCTCCTGGTGGTGGTGCTTCTGCTGCGTACTCTGCTGAAGCTGCTCCTGGTGGTGGTGCTTCTGCTGCTGCGTACTCTGCTGAAGCTGCTCCTGATCCTGCTGGTCCTGCTGGTCCTGCTCGTTCTGCTCGTTCTCCTGGTCTTGCTGACCCTGCTGCTGGTGCTTACTCTGCTGCTGCTGATCCTGGTCTTGCTGCTGCTGCTGCTGATCCTGCTGCTGCTGCTTATGATCCTGCTGGTGATTATGCTGCTGCTGATGATGATGATGCTGATTATGATCCTGCTGGTGATGATGGTGATGATGATGATGATGTTGCTGCTACTGCTGCTGCTGCTGTTGGTGTGGAGGAGCAGCCCCTACAACCTGGAAGCTGCTCTGATGAGGGCCCATCTGGTCCTGCCAAAGGGAGGAAGAGGCATATGCAACAACGGGAGAGGAGGCAGTACTACATTGAGGAAGCGCACGAGGATGAGGTGCTGGAGTGGCTGAGAGAGAACGACTATCTGTGGCGGAAGGGACACCGGCTGTACAGGGACACCAAGCGGAAGCAGGCTGCTTGGAGAGAGAGGGCGGAGAGTATGGGCTACACTTCGGAGGTGCTCCTCGGCCGGTGGAAGCACATGCACACCTGGTACGGAAAGCTGCACCGCAAAAAATCTGGCCAGGCCACGGTTAAGCTGACGGACAGAGAGAACTATGTCATGGCCAAGTGCAGCTTACTGGAGGGTGAGGTCCACCACCAAGGAGCACCAGGAGCCCAAATCTCTACCCTCTCTCTCCGGCAGCCTGCTGGGAGCCAGTCCTCTGGCAGGCAAGAGTCAGTCCCTGTCTCTATGCAGGTATCTGTGGAGTGTGCCACGGCGGAAAACCCCCGGGCAGGTGTTGAAAGCGTGGTGGAGAGCGAGGAGGACTCCCTGGTGCGGTGGGAGAAAGGAGACATCGAGTCCACCACTGCCGAAGTCGCATCCACCCACACCTCCGCCTCCACAGTTAGGCAGAGAGCCGGACCGCAGGAGGGGCAGAGCCACAAGGTTCTGGTGGAGATCAGGGACACCATCCGCACCAGCACAGGTCTCCTCTCTCAGCTGGTCCCCGTCAAATCCTCCTCCTCCAACCGCAAGCCCTTCCTCAATTCTGTCAACCAGACCCTCAAGGAGATGGCAGATCCCCAGTACCAGATGGTGAAGGAGAGGATCACCACGCTGCTTAACAACCCTCCAGACCCAGAGGCACCTGCTCCCACCCAGTCCAGGTGTGCTCCTCCCCCTCAGGTGATGTCCCTCCCATAACAAGGCTTCCCATAGCCCCTCACCTACCAGGGCTACAGCTACCCAGAGGTCCAGCAGCACAGACAGCAGCTCTTACAAATGCAGGCACAGAGTCATGGGGCGACACCGTTGCCACCGGTTCCAATGATGCCACCGATGCCAACCATGACAGTCCTCACCCCGCTGCAGACCAGGCAGCCCCATTACAGTGCTCCTTCCTCCACCCTACAGCCAAGCCCAGCCTCAGTACATCTGTCCTCAGTACTGGGGCTGACACCCCATGACATGGAGGAAGGACCTCTCAGCATCACGGGGCTGAGCCAGCTGTCCGACACCTTCCTCAACACACCGTCCCCTGTTGTCCTCTCAGGGCTAGGTACTCCAATAACACCTCAGACCAGCACTGCAGCAGCACCTACCTCCATAGCACCTGCTCCCTAACACCTTAGACTGGGCACACACCTCCGAGTGACCAAGAGGAATGCAAGAGACTGGCTGCCTGGATATTTGTAGACTTTTTTTGGACACTTGACTTGGGTCATGTTTATTTTACAGCTTGTTATCAATAAAGTTTAGCTTTGTTTCACACACTTTCTTCATTATTTTTTTACTATAAAGTCTGGGTGGAAACTTTTAGAAATGGTTTAGCATGCTTCTGGGATGGGTTAAGATAGCAGTGGGATGGGCAGTGATAACTTTGGGATGGGTTAAGATAGCTGTGGGATTGGAAGGGATACCTGTGGGATGGGGAGGGATACCTATGGGATGGGTAATAGTTGTGGGATAGATAAACTTCCAGTGCAAGCATAGTGGGACTGTATGGTCCACCCTCCCAGGTGCCACCCCTATGGCCCTTCATTATCAATTACAATGTAAGCATTGATCCACACATGTCAAAATAAACACAACTCTTTATTAAACGCTCTGTTCATTGTAGGCCAACCAAACATACATGGCCCAATCTCATCTGTGTGATAAGACAGGCTGAAGGAAGCATCCATTAAGCATCTACCATCCTGTCTTGCCACTCCACCACTCCAGCTGGGGAGTTGCACCAGTGTTTCAGGAGGTTGTGCTGATTCTTCCCTTCACGTGAGCCTCTGTTGGGCCCTTGCACATCCTCAGTGTCGATCAGGTTTTGCCCTTGCCTCCATTCCCCAGGCTCCATGTCCCCATTGCCTTGCTGGAGGTCGACGAGCCTGTTCTGCAAGAGTGGGTAGCGGGTGCGCATGAGATTGTGCAGGATGCAGCAAGCTTCCATGATCCTCCTCATGGTCTGTGGGCGATGCTGCATGTTGGTGAGAAGTACCTGGAACCTGTTGGCCAGGATGCCAAAGGCGTTCTCCACCACCCGCCTTGCCCTGGACAGCCTGTAGTTGAAGATCCTCTCTTCACGGGTGAGGTATTTGGAGGTGTAGGGCTTCATGAGGTAGGTTGTGAGGGAGAAGGCCTCACCCCCCACGGTGAAATAGGGCACATCTTGCGTGTCGTTGGGCAGCGGGTCTGTATCTTGGAAGCCCATCATGAGGTTGTGTTCCAGCCCCTCCTTGAGGTGACTGGCGTTGTATACCTGGGCATCTGAAGATGAGCCATTGCCTGAAACAATGATGTACATGAACTTGTAGTCAGCATCGAACATGGCAAAGAGGATGATGCTGAAGAAACCCTTGTAGTTGTGATAAGTGGACCCCGACTTGGCTGGAGCTTTGCAAGCCACATGCTTGCCATCGATGGCTCCAACGGTGTGGGGGAAGTTCCACTTCTGATACCACTGCTCTGCAACTTTCTTCCATCCTTCTTCAGTGGAGGGGCACTGGAGGAGCTCCTCCTTGTATTCTTTGATGATGGCCTGCACCACTTCTCTGACAACAAAGCTGATGGTGCTGGGTGGCACCCTCCAGCTGTACTGCATGCTCCTGTAGGTGGTCCCTGAGGCCAGGGGGGGCAGAGTGAGTGTCACTTTGAGCCCAGGTTCCAGGCTGGGTGGGAAGTTGGTGTTTGCCTTGGTGAACCTGGGTGTCAGGCGCTGCACAACTTCGTCAAACATGGCTTGAGGCATCCTCATGAAGTTCTGGAATGCCCAAGGGTCTTCGCTCCTGAGCTCCACCATCAGCTTGTCGTAAAGTACGTACTGTGCTCTTCTGTTGAACCATCTTCAGAGCCAGACTTTTTTTGGGTGCCTCCTTTTCTTCCCATAGTACTGTTCACAGAGACTGTAGATGGTTTCGCAGTTTTGCAGAAGGATGTTGGCTGCCGAAAGGATTTTGTCACAATCCACGGTGGACATGACTGGATGCTGTGCTAGAGGAAGAGTCAGATGAAGGCTGCAGAGGTTTGCACCGCTGGGCTGCTGGGCTGAAAGTGCGATGCAGACGAGTTGCTCCCCCTTTGTATAGGTAGTATAGGTTTTCCACTAGGCATCCTCCAGGCATCCTCTAGACATTCTTAATATCCAAGATAGGTCCCCTCTGTGAATGTTTTTTCCATTTTAAATGCTTTGTTTTCATTCTGCATCCATTCTGCATCTGTTCTGCGTCCGTTCCGCTTCCTCCCTGCGTCCGGCCGGATACGAGTTGCGCGGATGTGCAGCGGATGCCTAGTGGATATAGCGGATGCATAACGGATGCGTAGTGGATGCATAGCGGATGCTGAATGGATGAACTGGATACATTTTCCGCGCAAAAGTTTTAAGCAGCCTAAAACTTTTTGAGCAGATGAAACGTCCATAAACGGATGCTGGACGGATAGAGAGGGAACAAAACGGAGGCAGTGAGTACATCGTGTTTTCGAACGGATGGCAAGGTTTTTTGTCCGTTTTACATCCTCTTTGCATCTGTTGGTGCAGTGTGACAGGGGCTTAACAAGGCTTGCAAAAGATACATTGTAGCTGAAACTTTGTTACAAGACAACAAAGCCCCTGGAAAGAGAAAGTGAAAAAAGAAGCAAGAAACAGTTTTGGATTATTGGATGATTCCTGGAACTTTGGATGGAGGATCCTAATGAAATAAAATAAAACAGGGGTTGTTTAATTTTTTTAAAATGGCTTCACTCCTTGAAGAGTTAAAAATGAGAGTTAAAGAACAAAAAGAAGAGGCACAAGATGGAATAGGATCTTTTGGCTTCGTATTTCAATTTTCAGAGATGGAGATCTTGAACTATGAAAAACAACAAGAAATGTTGGCAGAACAAGAAGGGCGGGACAACAAAGAATCCATCTTTAATGATCAAGAAATTTTAAGCAGGGTAAAAAAGGGAAAGGGGGGAAAGGGAGTTAAAAACTTAAACACTGAAGCAACAACCAAAAAAAAGTGTAATTTGAAAAGTAATCATAATATTACGAAGAAGCAGAAAGGAGGATCACAGAAGGGAGAATAAGATAGAAAAGGGAATAAAAAGGGAAGAGAGAAGAAGAGAGGGAAGACAAAAGGAAAAGAAGCTACAAAAGACAGAAACTAGATATAGAGGTACAGGAAAAATGTACAAAAATTAAAAGTATAAACTTATTTAAAAGACAGAGACAATGATTAAAATTTAACTTAAGGAGAGGATTCTGTAAGGGTTCATGGGATAGCATTAGAAATAGAAAAGGGTTATAAAATATGTTAGATGATTAAGAAAGGAATGATATAATTTAAAATAAGGCTATAGGAAGTAAAGAAAGGGAAAAGCGATTGAAAAAAATGTGAAAATAGTTATAAGATATGGATTAAAATGTATAAGATAAATATGTATTAAGTTTATGTCCGTATGGAGAACCCAGGGCCATGCTGTTCTCAAAAAAAGATATTTTATTTGTATTTGTATGTTTTGTGAAAACTTAAATAAAACTTCTATTTAAAAACTTTTTGAGTCTTACATATTTGTTCATGTGCATCTATCAATCTTGATGATGTTCTGTCATCCCAATGACAAGAACAAAATAACAGAGAGAAACGAATTTGGAAAGTTCCTCTCAGATGTTAGCCGGATGCTAACCATTTCCTTTCAATCTTGTCATAAATTGAGACACTTATTATTTGATTGGCTGGCTGGTTGGCTGTCAATGGAAACATAACAATTGGCAGCAATTCCATATGGCAACACATATTCTGACTGTTTGCTGATGTCACCTGGAGCTCAACTAAATATAATAATGACTAGCTCAATTATAGCTGCAGATCATCAAATAGTCACTCAACAAGGATGTCATTAAGTGAGAACTCCCTGTACAATTCCTTTCAAATATTCAATCTGATGCTCGTTTAAATGCCTGCAAATTTCTCTGTGTTAATTGGAAAACAAGGCAGTGGATGAGACATTGTGCATACCACATACAGCACATACCATGTGGAAAAGTATTTTGAGAAATACTTTTGAAATAATACTATTTTTCTAAAACCAAGTGAAATCCAGACCCAGATTCTCTCCTCCCTCTCTTTATACATATAAACATACCTGGGGTTCTTACAGATTCCACTTTATTTAAAAAAGTAAAAATTGGATTTATCTCTGTCTTCTCCTATTCTTGGTTTTAGGATTTGTGTCGAGATAGTTAAGCCTGGGTTCCCCAACCAGGGTTAGGTAGACAAGCTAAACAGAATGTGCAGCGTTAGTCAGATAGGCACACAGATAAATGAGTGAGCTAAGCTTGTATGTTTATTAACATACAGTAAAAATAACAGATATGCTTGTGCTATCAAGAATATAGTTTATTCCATTATAAGTTAATAGCA
>BLBF01000002.1:98660266-98673441 GCA_015471245.1 Laticauda colubrina
TGACAGTCTGGTGGAATCATCTCTTCTATTCATGCTGTCAGGTCTTTTTTCAATCTCTATGGCTTTCTTTATTTCAAGAGTTTCTTTTATTCGGACTTGAGTGAATAGTGAAACCACGTCAAAACTTACAATCAGATCTTCTTGTTGTACGTGTTGATCTTTGATCATTTCTAAGAAGTGGTATGAGTTTTGTACATATGAAGCTGCGGTTTCAGCATGTGGCTGTAGTTGTTTTGCTAAGTATTTAGCTAGGTTTTGTAATGGTGCTCCTATGGAACTGACTATGGGTCTTAGAGGTATGCCTTCTTTGTGTATTTTTGGGAGGCCGTATAATTTGGGGCATGTAAAAGATTTTTCTCTTGGGATGATCGTCTGTTGGATTTCTTTGCTTATGTGGCTGGTTATAATTTTCTTCTTGGTTGATTTTTCTAGATATGTGGTTGCGTCTGTGTTTATAGGTTTGTATGTGGAGTCTTGGAGTAGTCAGATCCATAGGACAGATGAAAAAGTGGAAAATATTCAAAAGATGATGACGAAATATGAAGACACATTTTAAATAATTGAAGAAGTTATACAAAGAGTTAAGAAAATTGGCAATATTGATGTTCGTTTGAGCAATGTAGAGAAGGGTAGATGTGAACCAATAGGATGGGAAATAGACAAATCAGAATTTTACTTAAGATTTCAAAATATAGAAGAAGGAAAAGTGAATATCTTGCTGAAGTAAGGGCAGAAATATTGGTAGGAGCACTGGAAATAACCAAAGAAAAGATGATGGATGGGAGGGACAAAGTGTTTCGTGTCTACATGAAATATGCAATGAGGAATAGATTACCAAGATAAGTTCACATTAGATTTATTAAGAAGATTATGACGACAGAGAAACTCCAGCTGGTGAGAGAGAAAACACAAAAAGATAAAGATAAAGAAATTGTGGTGCTGACAAATACCAAGAAGAGTAAGAGAGATGAGAAGAGTATATTTATTCTTGACTAAAGAGTTACTTAAAGAGGAGTAGACTGCAGAGGGCTGATGCCAGGAGGCATCTTGTTCACTTGGCAGGAACAAAGAGACAGAATCGACACAATTGGAAAAGCTGAGCTATTTTACTTAGAATACTTTAGAGAAAAGGAGGAAGAAGAAAGAAAGGAAGAGTCACGAATTGTATTCCAAGTGGAGTGTACAGCAGTAATTGAAAAATAAAAAGAAGAAGGTGCAGTAGGTGGTGAACCCAGAGCACAATGACAATTGAGATCTACTTGAGCAATAAAACCCTCTTATAAAGCTTAACATGGATGAAAGAAAATTGATTATGATTAACATAAATGGACTTAATTTGGCTACTAAAAGGAGAGTATTTCACAAATTAGAAAAATTAAAATTTGATACAATCTGCTTATAAGAGGTACATATTAAAAACAACATTAATATATGCTAAAATAAGGAAAACTAGGGAAATTATTTACATCACTGGCACAATCTAAAGAAAGAGGGGTGGTATTATATATTAAAGAAACAATTTCAGCAGAACTAATTTATACAGATGTTGATGGAAGGATTTTGATGGTGGAAATAATGGTGTTAAACAGTGTTAAAACATTTTAAGGCCCTGTCACATGGCCGACGGATGCAAACGTTTGTAAAAAGGACACAGCGGATGAGAAAAATGTTCCATCCATTGTTATCTGCTCTCAAAAGGGGCAAAAATTTGCATAATATTCAAACAGGCACACATCCTGGTCTAGAATAGATATGATATGGATGTCAGCAGAATTATTGACTAATGTATGACAGATTGAAATAGAAAGAAGCACTTGAGCAGATCATAATCCAGTGTCAGTTATTTGAAAAGGACACAAGATGGACTTTAAATAAGATGATACTGAAAGAAAAAGACTTTAAACAGAAAAGAGAGAAAGAACTTGTTTTTGTCTTCAAAGAAAATAGAAAAGAGCATCAATTTTTATAGAATCTGTGGAATACAATGAAGGCCTACACAAGAGGCTTGATAATAAATTATACTAGGAGAAGAAACATAAAACAGAAAAAGACATTTAAGACATTAGAGGATGACTATCAAAGACTAGAAAAAGATTTTCAGATGTTCCCACAAAAAAAGACATTAAAAATAAAATGGATATAATTAAACATAAAATGGGACTAATGGAAAAAGAGGAATTAGCACAAAAAGTTAAAAATGCTAAACAGAATTATTTTGAAGATGCAAATAAACCAGGCAGATGGCTAGCTTATAAACTGAAAAAGAAAAAAAAAGCAAGAAGAATTAGCCAATTGATAAATAAAAAAAAAACAGGTTTGTTATGTAAATGAGGAGAAGAAAAAAATTATACAAAACTACTATGGAAAACTGTACTTTCAAGAGAATATCCAAGAAGAAAAAGTTAAACAATATCTTCAGAAAGCGAACCTCTCTCAGATACCCCAAAACACTGAAACAATGTTAGAAGGAAGTATAACAATGATGCAATTAACAGAAGCCTTAAAAAAACAGAATGCTGGGAAAGCTCCAGGTCCAGATGGGTTGCCAGCAGAATTTTATAAGACTTTTCAGGAAATATTGAATTTTCATCTTTTAGAAGTTATGAATGAAGTTATGTTAAAGAAAAGAATACCAAAAACATGGTCAGAAGCATACATTACATTATACTGAAGGAAGGTACAGACCTACAGCAAGTTAAAAATTATGGACCTATACCTTTATTGAACTCAGACTACAAAATTTTTTGCTTCAATTTTGGCAGAAAGACTGAAAAGGTACTTCAATAATTTTATTCATATTGATCAAAATGGATTTTTGCCAAAGAGACAAATCAAAGAAAATGTGAGAATCATTTTGGATACTCTGGAATATTATGAAGCACACCCTGAGAAGCAAATGGCCTTGATGTTTCTAGATGTTCAAAAAGTGTTTGACAATGTGAGTTGGCAATTTATTTTACTGCAATTGATCAAATGGACTTTGGTAAGAAATTTATCCAAGCCACTGAAACAATATATCAGGAACAAACTGCAAAGGTAATGGTGAATGGAGAATTAACAGAATCCATAGATATAAGGAAAGGGAAAAGGCAAGACTGTCCATTATCGCCTCTGCTGTTTGTGTTAACATTGGAAGTCTTGAATAAGAATATCAGAGAAGAAAAAGAAATAAAAGGAATGAAAATTAAAAAGGAGGAGTATAAATTGCAAGCTTTTGCAAATGACTTAGTATTTATATTAGAAGTCCCATTGGAAACAGTACCCCAATTAATAGAAAAAATAGAAGAATATAGATAAGTAGCAGGTTTGAGAATAAACAAAGACAAAACAAAGATATTAACAAAGAATATGTTACCAAGATGATAGAAAGAGTTGGAAGAAATTTTAAAATACAGGTCACGAACAAGGCTAAATATTTAGGGATTTATATTACACCAAGATGTAGTATCCTGAAGGAAGATAACTATGTAAAACTCAAACAGCAGATTGTGACAGATTTGATGAAATGGGAAAAAGTGCAACTATCATTGATTGGGAGAATATCCACAATTAAGATGAATATATTGCCTAGTGTTTTATATTTATTCAAGTCAATTCTGATTCAGTTAGGGAAAGAGTTTAAATAGAATTAAATAGAATTGTGTTGAAATATATCATGCAGGGTAAAAAAGCAAGAATAAAATTAAAACTGTTACAAGATGCAAGAATAAGAGGAGGGTTTGCTTTGCCCAATTGGGAGCTATATTACCAGGCAACAAGTTTGATGTGGGGAAAGAAATGGATAACACTAACAAACAGGAGATCATTAGAAGGCCTTGACTTGCTGCTGGGATGGCATGCCTTTCTCTGGTATAAGGAACTAAAACACAGGGGTATTTCAGAAGACATTATATTCATGAGGCATTGTTTTTGAACTGGGAGAAGATAAAAAGACAATATTACTTAAAAATTCCAACATGGATATCAACTGTTGAAGTTTTTTCTTATCCAATAATATATAAAAAGGAACAAACAGTTAGATATGGGGAGATATTGAATGAAAAGAGTGACCTTAAATCTATGCTGGAAGAACAAGGTGTAAAAATGAATTGGTTTTCATATTTGTAAATGCAATCTTGGTTTGATAAAGACTCTAAGGCAGAAGGTATTTATGACAAGTTGACTGATTTCGATAAAATTTTGATGGGTACTGATCAAAAGGTAATTAAAAAACTTTATGGACATTTATTAGAATCTAAATTGGAGGAGGAACAAGTCAAAGAAATGATGATTGCTTGGAGAAAAAAATTGGATATGGGATTGATTTAAAAAAATGCCAAAAATTGTGGTCTCAAAATTATAAAATGACATTGTCAACTGCATATAAAGAAAATTTGTATAAGATGTTTTACAGGTGGCACTTACCCCCGATGAGATTTGTGAGAATGTTTAAGAATAAATCGGATCAATGCTGGAAATGTCATCAGATACCTTGTTCATGTGGTGGACATGCTCGGATGCGAAGAAACATTGGACTAAATTCCACACATGGTTGGAAAAAGTGATAAAACAACATATAGACTTTAAACCAGAAATCTTTTTATTGGGAGTCATACCAGACATATACAATGAAGAACTGAAATATTTGATTGTAGTTGTTTTAACAGCAACTAGAATTGAATTTGCGAAGAACTGGAAAAATGACAAAATACCTATGCAGGAGGAAGTTATCAAAAAAGTTATGGACTGTGCTGAAATGAGTAAACTTAACTTCTTAAAGTATTAGAAATTGTGTTTTACTTTGCCACGCTGATATGGAAGTTGTTTCATTTATTATTATTATTATTATTATTATTATTATTATTATTATTGTTGTTGTTGTTGTTGTTGTTGTTGTTGTTGTTGTTGTTGTTGCAAAAAGATGTTGTTTACAGTGTGGTGGCCTGTAAATTTAGTTGGTACATTAATAAATAATACAAACCTATCTCAAATGCAGCTTCTTTTAATAATGATTCTTCTTAGAATGGTAATTTTAAGAATGGAAAAAAGGGATGATTTTTCTGCACCTTCACCTATATAAAATATACTTTCTAATCTAATCTTCTAATAATCTCAGTGATAATTCTCAGATTAAAGATCTGAGCATAACACTGCAGCAGATCCTTGTCGTTATATCCTTGTATTCACATGCAATTATATGAACAAAATTTGGACTTTTAGCAACCAGCATGAATTTATGGATGGAGTAGCATTAGACCCCATTATGGATGGATGGGGTCATGTCATCACCACTTTCAACCTTCCCACCTGTCTTTCACCAAGCAAAATCTCTGGGGTAAGCCAGATTCCCTTTATGATTGTGTATTTTACTTAACAATGATTCACTTAACAACCATGGCAAAAAAAGATTGAAACTGTCTCATTTAGGAACAGACATTCTAGTCTCAATTAGGACCACAAGTCAAAGGCTACTCACAAGCAGTTCAACATTATCTTGATATGCTAAATTTTTGTAATAAACTAGAAATAATATAATCAAATGGTTACTTGATGGAAGTATGGAGGAACATATCATAACCTGATATTTTAATACTGATCCTTAAAAAGAGTTTAAGTTTTAAAAAAGAAAAGGCAAGAATACTTTATTACCCAGCATTGTGAATCAACTCACAATGGGGCTGCCCTTGAAGAGCATCTGGAAGCTCAAGCTGTTGCAAAATGCAGTGGTCCACATGGATTTTGTGCAGACCTTGGTGTGCACATGTATCACCTCTCCTGGAGGAGCTGCATTGGTTGCTGATTTGCTTCCAGGTGCAATTCAATGTACTGGTTGTCACCTTTAAAGCACTTCATAGCTTGGGACTAGGTTATCTGAGGGACTGTCTCTTGTTGGTCACATCTACCTGACCCACCAGAGCAGGAAGGCAAGGAATGTTGTGGGTCCTATTCCCCCAGTGAGATAACATTATGGGACCCAGAAAAATGGCCTTCTCTGTGGTGGCTCCCTCTCTCTAGAACATCATTCCCGCAGAAATTAGAATGGCCTCCACTCTTACAATCTTCCAGAAGGTGCTGATGACCTGGTTCTACCAGCAGGCCAGGTGAACACTGAGTGGGATGGAGCCCATTAAATGGCTCATATAATGTGTTGTTGCTGGGGTGGAGGGTTATTTTGTGTTATTATTTTAATTTATATATATATGATTCTTTTATTAGTTTTATTATTTTATGTGATGTTTTTATATTTTTGTAGGCCTCCTTGAATTGTCATGCACGAATAGGTGGCAATATAAATTTCTTAAATAAATGAATAATTTAAAAAAAACTTCATCAAAAGTAGCAACAAAGCTGGGAAATTTGGCAAGTTATAAAAAATTGTGAATCACTGGCTTATTTATTTCAGAAAAAAAGGAAACATTGAGAATGTCTAGAACTCTCAAAATGCTACACTGATGGAAAACTAGATTTTGACACAATATACAGCAAATAAATTCAACAACAAAAGCATAGTTCATTGATTAAGTATCACTTGAGGAATGCATAATGTGTTTGCATGCAAATCTAAGGATTAACAAAGCACTACAGTGTTAATACAACTTATCTGGACAAAAATATTCCATTTCTTGAAAGGCTTTCCTGTATGCTTTAAATTTTCTTTTCTCGGTGTTTATTGTTAAGAAGCTAAATTATATTGAAATGAGTACAAGGATTGAAGGAATAGCTACTGATGTCATAGGATCAGTGTTCTGTTCCTTAAAATAGAAAAAAAATCTGTTTCTCTAAGCTTCTCTAAAGAAGACAAACAGTACAAAAATAGTACAGATGAACAGTCCTTCCTAAGTGCATGATGGGATATTCTCTTCTAAAAGTACATGCTGTTCTTCAGGGACGGGATTCAAATTTTTAACAACTGGTTCTGTGGGCGTGGCTTAGGTGGTGGGTGTGACTGGGTGGGCATGGCTTGATGGTCATGTTATTGACTGGGTGTAGCCAACTCAATATCACTCATATCGAGGCACGCATCTCCTCGCCTGGCCTCTCATGACAGTGGGGATGCTGCAACAGTCATAACTGTGAAAAATGATCATAAATCACTTGTTTCAGTGCCATTATCACTTTGAATGGTCATTTCACACAAGCAAAGTACCAGCAAAGGAGGGGGAATAAACTCCAGAGAAGTTTCTGAACAGGAAGTCTAGTCCTGTCAATGATGTCATAAGGGTTAACGGAGAGACAGTTTCCTTCCTGCCTTCCTTACAGGATTAGGGGAGTAATTTCTTCTAACAACCAGTTCTCCAAACTGCTTAAAACATTAACAACCAATTCTAGATGCGAACTGGTAGAATCCCACCCCGAATAGGTGCGAACTGGTAGAATCCCACCCCTGCTGTTCTTGTCTTTCATTTCCTAAAAAAAAGATCAGCAACCAGAAATAAATGCATACAGTCATGTTGAGAATTGTTATATATGATTCTGAACCATCGTCAGTTTCCCAATTACCTTATCAACTTAAAGAACTTGATGCAGCAGGACATTCAGCAACAACAGATGAAGGGTCACAAATGATCAAGTATGAAAGGAGTTAGTTTTCTATTTAAACTGAAATCAATTAGCCAGGCTAATGGCACCAATGAGTGTTTCTCATTTAATGGTTAGACTCTTCATTTCATTTATTTTATAATTTATTCCTGGGGGAAAAAATAACAACCTCAGTTCAATTAAAAGGAAATAACCTAGATAGAAATGAAAGCAATTCTCTGCTGGAACTATTTAGATATTTTAATGAAATTTTCCAGTCTATTATAATATCAGTTTCAATGTCCCATCTAACTAAATTGGAGATTAAAAAAATACAAGTGGAACATATTATAGATGCAGAAGTTAGATTTGAAATAAATCTTCAAAATGTAATATATGTACAGGCTGTAATACGAGAAGTTTAAATGTGAGTCTGTTTCTGAACTTGAAAACTGCAGCCAAGTAGCTTCATTTACATTTCAATCTGTAGAGGCTGGCAGGGAAGGAAACAGGATTAAATCCCCCTCCCCTGTCCCATCTTTCAAGCAGGATGTTACTGCCTGTGTCAGTATCTACCAACTGGGTAAACATGGTGTTCATAAAACAAAAGGCCAGATAAAGGGACAAATAGAATAGAGATGAAAATGTACTGAACTCCAAACTAGCCTTTAAACAAATAATTTCTATGGATTAAGCAAAAACATTACTTCTGCATTGGATCATAAATGTGTTTTTAAAATGGGTTGTCAGGGTTGACATGGGTCTTACCTAACAAAAGTAAATATCAATCCAAAAAAGAAATGTGGTCCAGTCTTACTGGATGAGACAAGGATACTTGCTGTTTGGGTTTTAATAATAGCCTACATCTCTGAATGCTCATAAACCAGACATAAAGGTGACAAGGCCCTATAACTTGTTCCAGGAAATTGCAATTTGTAAAGTTACTATTCTAAGCTTAGGCTTCAGGGACTTTTCAGAAAGCAAACTGATAAATATTAGATTCATAATCAGTTCTATAATTCTCCAGAAATCCATGAACAAGGATCCAAGGGAAACAAAATTAGTTTCTCTCTCTCTAAACCACTCATCCTCTGCAAGTTAAAGGGTAAGAAGAAAATCAACTGCAGACTTAACTGTAGATAAATGCCACTGAAGTTAATATGTCTTTCTTCTGAATCCATTTATAGGAGATTGTACAATAAGTAGCTTATACAATCTGTACTGAGGCAATTGGTTTGCAACTGGAGGATAATGTATAGAAATATGTCAGAATCCAGGGATGAAAGGCTTTGGTTCATTTTAGAGAACTGGCAAATTTCTTATAAAGAGGATAAAAAGAATATGGTGGAAATATAGCATAAAATCATTGAATTAAGGATTGAAAAATTCCCTAGAAATAAGGTAGTCCAACCTTCATCCCACCTCCATCCAGGTCAGGAATCCCTCACTAAAGCCACTTCTATAAGTGGTCATCTAGCCTCTTTTTAAACATTTCCAGAAAAATAAAAGAATGATAACCTCCTAAGGTCTTATGTTGTATTGCTGGACAACTTTGTTAGCAAAGTGTTTCTGATGCCCATCTAAAATGTACTTCTTTATAGAATCAACTCATTGTTTCGTTTCGTTTCGTTTCGTTTCGTTTCGTTTCCTTTCCTTTCCTTTCCTTTCCTTTCCTTTCCTTTCCTTTCCTTTCCTTTCCTTTCCTTCCTTCCTCCCTCCCTCCTCCTCCTTCCCTGTCATCTTGGTTGTTTTCCTCTCGTTCTATTTTTGTTTATTGTCTTTCTAAAATATGAGACTTGTATCAGACCCAGTATCCTAGTTGTGATATTCTAGAATAAACAAAAGCAATCCCTTCTTTTGAGCTTTAATTTATGCTTCTGTTTCTACAGCCTAAGATCACATTTTTATTTTCCCCATGAAGCTGCATACACTGTTGGCTCATATTTAATAGTTCATCAAGACAATTAGATCCTTTTCTTTTGGACCATTGTCTATATAGTCCTCTGTATCCATTACTCATGTCTCTTAATTTTCCTACCACCATACTTTTCAAAATTGTGCTGACACTTTGTTTTTCCACTCAGAAATAATGATGATAGCAATTTTGGCATTCCAGATTTTTTTTGGGTTGAAGTGCAGATGACACATGAAAGAGGATTTTTGCTAGGGAAAAACAAAACAAAGCACTGGTCTTTTTCTTCCAGACTGCTTAAACAACTTGGAGAAATAATCGCCAAGTGCACATCTCTGGGTTTATGTATACATACTCATTCACACACATCACTACTTTGTCAAGCTGTTCCAAGAATGTGGAATAAGAAACATTAAATTCTTGCTAATCAATCATGAGAGATAGTCCTGAACTTACAACAGCAATTGAAATCAGAATTTCCATTGATAAGTCTTGTGGTTGAAAAGTGAAAGAGTGCAAGAGGTACTGATTGGGTAGGAAATTCCAAAGACTATTCATAATCACCATTCAGTACCATCATAACTTCAGATGACTGCTGTATATATACTTTACAACAACAGAAAGTTCAAGTGAAATCAATAGAAAATACACATGAGAAATAAATTTTTTACTTTACAGCAGTTTAATCATGGTTATCTTCAAAAGGTATGTGTTTGTTCTGCACTGCAGATTCTAACAGATTATAAGCCCTTAAATCCTGAGAGCATGATTCTAAAGAGAAAAGGCTTATGTGATCAAATCAAATCAAATCAAATCATCTGTATGCTGGACTGAAAATAAGAATGGAGTGAGAATAATTGTATTAGCTGGGATTAAAATGGATTACTTGCTTTCCAAGTATGTATTCTCTTGGGACTTCTCTAGAGGTATGTTGGATAGTTGGAAAATTCAATTGCACCTGGTTACACATAAATTAAATGATGACATTTATGTCTAGCACAATGTATTGAAAGTCAAAGAAGCATGCTAAATGGTTAAGCACAATAGTTTCATTGTTCAGGGGAAAAGAGTCAAAATCAGGAAGATGGTGGATAAAGTATCATGAAAAAAGGCTCCCCCTTGAAATATGTATGTAGCATCAACACATGTGAAAAAAATATGAGGCTTATATCCCAATGCTCTCCCCAATTCTTGATTTTTTTTTCTTTTTATGATCCTGTAATCGCTTTATATCAGAGTGGAGGCAGGGTGACTGAATGGAGCTGGACATTTACTGGCTGGATGCCCTTTCTGATATCGATGCAGAGTTCATAGCAGATACTTATTCTTTTCACCCTGATAAAGAAATGTCTGTAACTGCCAAGGATTGAATTCTAGGTCTCCCAAATGTGAGGTGAGTGTCTTCACTCTAAGCCATTACGCCACCCATTTCTTGATAATATCAACCCCCTGAAAACATCACTGATTAAAAAGACCTGACTACACTTGCTTTCCAGGATGAAAATGCTGATAAATCTTAGACAATTAAAGTTATAGTGTCAATAAGCAGCAGATTGTCCAAAGCAAGAAAGACAGATAACTTAATAATAAACTACAAATATCAGGTTATATCCATAGGTACAAGGATCACTTCATTCTATCTTTGATTCTGAAAAAAAAAAAATGAGTCTCAGGATGTAGGGAAGCCTGGACCATCTTAATAGTCTTCTGCTATGATGAAAAGTTAAACTCTTTGTCTAATCTAATGGATCAACCCTGATCTACATTGAATGGATACATTTAGATATTTATTTGTTTTATTTATTTTTTTATTTATTTTTTATTTGTCAATCACTTCCAAGATAATAGGTATAAGTATATACAGAGTTATGAATACATGAAATGGGTACATATAAGAAAAATAAAAGAAACAATAGACAGGGATGGTAGGCACGTTGGTGTGCTTATGCACACCCCCTACAGACCTCTTAGGAAAGGGGTGAGGTCAATAGTAGACAGTCTAAGGTTAAAGTTTTTGGGGTTTGGGGAAGAAACCACAGAGTCAAGTAGAGTATTCCAGACATTGACCACTCTGTTGCTGAAGTCGTATTTCCTGCAACCAAGTTTGGTGTAGTTAACCTTGAGTTTATATTTGTTATGTGCTCTTGTGTTGTTATGGTTGCAGCTGAAATATTCATTGATAGGTAAGTCATTGCAATGTATAATTTTATATACCATACTTGGATCAGACCGAAGACGGCATAATTCAAGGTTTTCTAGGTCTAGAATTTCAAGTCTGGTAGCATAAGGTATTCTACAATGAGTAGAGGAGTGGCAAACTCTTCTTGTGAAATATTTCTGGACTTTCTCAACTGTGCTAATATCAGACACGTAATGTGGGTTCCAGATTGATGAGCTGTATTTAAGTATTGGTCTAGAAAATGTTTTGTATGCTCTAATTAGTAGTGTGATATTACCAGAGAAAAAGCTACGTAGGATTAGGTTAACAACTCTTAATGCCTTTTTGGTTATGTAGTTACAGTGGACTCTAGCACTTAGATCATTAGAGATGAATACTCCAAGGTCCTTGACAGAGTTTGGATCATCAATAAGGTCTTGACTATTCAGCTTGTATTTTATTTTCTGATTTATTTATTTTTTGCCAAAATGTAAGACAGAGCATTTAATTGTTGAGATTTTAAGTTGCCATTTGATTGAACATTCTGATACATAGTCAAGATCTTTTTGAAGGGTAGCAGTATTGTCTGTGATGTTGAACAGCTTTACATCATCAGTGAAAAGAACACAGTTGCTCTTAATATGATCATAGAGGTCATTTATGTAGAGTATGAAGAGAGTTGGTCCTAGAACACTGCCTTGGGGGAAATCATTATTGACAAGTACATAATTTGATAGGACTCTCCCAATTTTGACCATTTGTTTTCTGTTTGACAGGAATGCTTCTATCCAGTTATGCGGTTGTCCAGAGATACCATAAAATTTTAGTTTTAGGAGTAGTTTGTTGTGTACCACTGAATCAAAGGCTTTACAGAAGTCTATGTAGATTGCATCTATTGCTTTGCCCTGATCGAGTTGTGTAGCCCATATATTTTTACAGTGTAAGAGTTGCAGATTACAGGATAGTTTTTTTCTGAAACCAAATTGTTTATTGGAGAGTAGGTTGTTTGTCTCTAAGTGGAGGATAAAGAATTGGTTATTAATTGATTCCATGATTTTACAGGTGACGCAGCATAAAGAGATTGGTCTGTAATTTCCAACTAGTCTGGGGTCTCCCTTTTTGAAGATGGGGATAACTGTGGATTGTGACCATAGGTTAGGCAAGAAGCTGGTCCTGGAAGATTTTTCAAAGGTTATACTTTGAGGTTCTGCTATGGCAGTGGATAGCTTTTTTAAGAAGTAGGCACATATTCCATCCGGTCAAATAGATAGAGATGGTTTTAGATTGCATACTGCTTTTTCAACATTGTCTTCTGTAAAATCAATATTTATTAGAATTGTCTGTGGTTCAACGAGAAAATATTGGGCATGTTTCATTGCTATTTACAAATACTGAGCCAAAGAATGTGTTAAAGAGGTTGGCTTTCATGGTGTCATTGTTGCAGTCTTTACCATTAGGTCCTACCAGGAGTGGGATGAACCTTGAGGCTTTTAGTTTGTTGTTTACAAAATTGTAAAAAGCACGGGTGGAATTGGTGCATAGAAGGTTGTTAGGGATAACATTGTTTACCCTAACTGGTTTAGGTGAAATAATAACTATGAATCATAG
>BLBF01000002.1:98693274-98704719 GCA_015471245.1 Laticauda colubrina
AATTATTACATTGTTATTGATAATAAAGGGCCATAGGTGTGGCACCTGCAAGGTGGACCATCCAGTCCCACTATGCTTGCACTGGAGGTTTATCTATCCCACAGCTATTACCCATCCCAAAGGTCTCCCTGCCCATCCCACAGGTATCCCTGCCCATCCCACAGGTATCCTTGCCCATCCCACAGCTATCTTAAGCCATCCCACAATCATGCAAAGGCTTAAACCACTTCTAAAGGTTTCCACCAAGACTTTATTTAAAAAAAATGAAGCAAATGTGTGAATCATAAATAGACTTTATTCACAACAAGGTATAAAACAAAAATGAGTCTCTGGCACCTCTTGGTCGTTCAATCTCAGGGGTGGAGGGTCCAGGTGGTGTGGAGGTGGCTGGTGTGCCCCAGAAGAGCGAGCTCATGTTGCAGAAGCCCCAGCAGAACCAGAGTGAGGGCCAGGGGCGGGGTGGTAGCCCTGTCCTTTTTGCCAGGGCTGGCAGAAGATGGCTGAGGCTTGCTATGCTTCCGCATGGTTGTGGGGTTGCTGGGTGGCAGGGAGGCTGGCAGGCACCAAGGCTGGCAGGAAGGCTGACAGGGAGGCTTGCAGGAAGGCTGGCAGGAAGGCTGGCAGGGAGGCAGGCACCAAGGCTGGCAGGCTGGCAGGCTGGCAGACAGCAAGGCTGGCAGGCAGGCTGGCAGGGAGGCAGGCACCAAGGCTGGCAGGAAGGCTGGCAGGCAGGCAGGCACCAAGGCTGGAAGGCAGACCAGCTGGCAGCAAGGCTGGCAGCAAGATTGACAGCAAGGCTGGCAGGGAGGCTGGCAGCAAGGCTGGCAGGGAGGCTGGCAGGAAGGCTGGCAGGAAGGCTGGTAGGGAGGCTGGCAGCAAGGCTGGCAGCAAGGCTTGCAGCAGACATGTAGGCAGGGCAGGCAAGGCAGCCAATCCATCCGGCAGCAGGTCTTTCCTCTGAATGGCGAGCTGCTCTGCTTCCGAGCTGCTTCCGTTATATCTGCCGGGCTGCCGCAATGCATCCTTCCCGCATGCGCAATTAACGCCAGGCATCCATTAGGCTTCCGCTGTGCATCCGCTAGGCTTCTGCTGTGCATCCGCTTCATCTGCTGTGCATCCGCTGTGCATCCGCTGTGCATCCGCTGTGCATCCGCTGTGCATCCGCTTCATCCGTTCCACGTCCGTTCTGCTTCCGCTGTATCCGTTCCGCGTCCGCTTTGCTGCGGTCCCACAGAAGCCTACCGGATGTGCCATCTGCTCCCATCTGCTTCCATCCGCTGGGCTTCCATTCTGCATCAGCTTTGCATCCGCCCTGCATCCTCCCCGCGTCCGTGATATCCGCTCCGATTATGCAAATTTTTGCTCCTTTTGAGAGCGGATAACAACGGATGGAACATTTTGCTCATCCGCTGTGTCCTTTTTGCATCCATTGGGCAGTGTGACATGGCCTTAAGCTGCCAGAGAAAAGTTTAGTTTAGTATAATTTATTGTCATTGCACTTCGTACAATGAAATCAAACACCATCTTCAGTGCACATCATGACCATGACCATGAAAATAAACACAAATACACATCCTTCACCCTTCATACATTGAACTGGAAACCCTCAACACCACACCAACACTGCAGTATATAGTAGAATTCAAAAGGGCTAATGCCCTGGGATAGAAGCTGTTTTTCAGCCTATTTGTCCTTGTTTTTATTATTCTGTACTGTCTGCCAGATGGTAATAGTTCAAAAAAAGGGTTCCCAGGATGAGATGGATCTTTGAGAATGTTTTGAACTTTCTTAAGGCAGCAGGAGCTTTAAAGCTCTTCCAGAGAGGGGAGAGGGCAACCAATGATCTTCTGGGCAATGACATTAACCCTCTGGAGTGCTTCCCTATCTACCACTGTGCAATTGGCAAACCATACAGAGGTACAGTATGTTAAAATACTCTCTACGGTGCAGCAGTAGAAGGTCACCAGCAGTTTTTCATTCAGTTGTTTTCTGAGAAGTCTCAGGTAGTATAATCTCTGCTGGGCCCTTTTGACCAGTGCTGCAATGTGGGCACCCCAGGTCAGGTCCTCTTTTAGGGTAACACCCAGAAATTTACAACTGACCACTTGCTCCACTCGTCTCCATTGATAAGCAAGGGATGGATGTCTGATCTGTTCACTCTATAATCCACTATAAGCTCCTTAGTCTTATTTGTGTTGAGGACCAAGTTATTGTCTCCACACCACAAAAGCAACCGATCCATCTCATCTCAGTAGGCAGACTCATCCCCCTGGAGATAAGTCCCATCACTGTTGTATCATCTGTTCCATCACTTTTGCCAGAGTGTTTAAATAACTATTTGCAAGAGATTTCTTAAATTAATCTGGAAAGCTTTATAGGGAAAGAGTTACCAATATATAAACAATATGCACAAGTTCAAAAGGGATTATACATACAAAAACAAATTGCAGAGCTTTGGTCACTCAAGTCAGCATTACCTAGCCTTAAGTGACCATCAAGGACAACATTCAATGTCATATAATTAGAAAATGGTAATGCAAGAAACATCTTCCAGGCAATTCGATCAAAATGATTATAAAAGGGAGCAAGAGTATTAAAATATTACTGGACTAACCATTAGTAACACAACACAATTTTCAGAATTGAAAGAAGCTATCATGTGAACTTCAGATTTGTTTTCTGTTCTATAATTCAAATTAGAAATTAATAAATTGAAATTAGAAATGTGAAGTGAGGTGACACTAAACTATTTGGGCTTGGGGGGAAAGGGAATAATGAAGATATCAAAGAAGATCTTCAAAATGGATTATTTTAAATAATAAATGCAATTTGGTACAAGGATAGTGTCAACAGGTTTGGTTGCAGCAAGTTCATTTTAGTTTTTACTGAATTTTGGGGACAGCAACCAATTTGGCAAAGGTGATAGTTAAATTGGCATGTGAAATGTGAAAAGAAAATTACTGGGAATGAAATAATTGCATTTGTAGCTGGGTACATGTTAACATTGTCCACTGATGCGTTAAACCAGAAGAAATCCATCAAGATCTAATCAGCCAGAGATTAGAGCACTGCAATCAGAGATTTAAAAAATATGTCAACAGTTACAGTGGCACCTTGGTACTCAACAGCTTTGAAATTCGTAGATTTTGATACTCAATGCATTTTGACACAAAAATTTTGTCCTGGTACTCATTGTTAGTTTAGTACTTGACACACAAGCTAAACCTTGTCAATGTCAGTTACCTCACGACTAATACATTATTTCTTATAGGAAAAAATGTTTGTATTTGTCATTTTTGGTATTCATCACATCTCCCCTTAAGTATCACTATAATTGCTGTGCAGTTACATTTGACAATGTAACAGGAAAGGAATGTGCAATAGACATTGTTGATAAAGGATAAAAGAACAAATTGTACAAAACTTTGTTTGAAGGCTCCATTCTTCAAACCTTACACCTGTGTTTTGAAGTTCTCAATTTTAGCCCCCACAGTCAAGGACAGGAAGTGTGTAAATTGTTATAAGTGAGTGAAGGTGTGTTTGGGTTTTTTTTCCCCCAAACTTTGAAATCAATAAAACTTCAGTGTTGCTGAATATCAGCATACAGTGTTTCTCTCAGCATATATTTAAAGGCCCTGTCACACTGGCCGACGGATGCAAAATGGACACAGCAGACGAGAAAAATGTTCCATCCATTGTTATCCGCTCTCAAAAGGGGCAAAAATTTGCATAACAAGACCGGATAACACGGAATGGAATGGACGCGGGGAGGACGCAGGGCGGATGGAAAATGGATGCGGAACAGAAGCCTAGCAGATGGAAGTGGATGGGAGTGGATGATACATCGGCAAGGCTTCGGGGGGCCGCAGCAAAGCGAACGCGGAACAGATACAGCAGATGCAGAGCGGATGCCAAGAGGATGAAGCAGATGCAGAGCAGAAGCCTAGCGGAAGCCTAGCGGATGCCTAACGGATGCACAGCATTCACTGTGCATGCGGGGAGGATGCATTGTGTCAGCCCCGCGGATATAAAGGGAAGCAGCTCGGAAGCAGGTCACCATTCAGAGGAAAGACCTGCTTCCAGACACATCAAGTGCCTTGCCAGCCTGCCCTGCATGCCTGCCTGCCAGCCTTGCTGCCAGCCTTGTAGCCTGCCATCCTGCCAGCCTCCCTGCCAGCCTCCCTGCCAGCCTCCCTGCCAGCCTCCCTGCCAGCCTTGCTACCTGCCAGTCTTGGTGCCTGCTTGCCTGCCTGCCAGCCTTCCTGCCAGCCTGCCTGCCAGCCTTGGTGCCTGCCTTCCTGCCAGTCTTCCTGCCAGCCTGCCTGACTGCCTGCCTGCCAGCCTTGCTGCCAGCCAGCAAACCCAAAACCATGGGGAAGAAGAGAAAGCCTCAGCCATCTGCTACCAGCCCTGGCAAGAGTGACAGGGCCACCCTCCCACCCCCTGGCCCTCGCTCTGTTTCTGCTGGGGTTTCTGTAGCACGGGTTCGCTTTTCTGTGGCTGCTTCTGCTTCTGGAGGAGCTGATGATGTTGCTTATGGCGGTGGTGCTTCTGCTCATGCTTACTATGCTGTAGCTGCTTCTGGCAGTGGTGCTTCTACTGCTTCTGTTTCTGGAGGAGCTGATGCTGCTGCTTATGGCGGTGGTGCTTCTGCTTGTGCTAACTCTGCTGTAGCTGCTCCTCATACTGCTGGTCCTGCTCATCCTGCTCATGCTCCTGGTCTTGCTTGTCCTGCTGGTCCTGCTCATGCTCCTGGTCCTGCTCATGCTCCTGGTGCTGCTGGTGCTGCTGGTGCTGCTGGTGATGATGATGATGATCCTGCTGGTGCTGCTGGTGCTGCTGCTGATGATGATCCTGCTGTTGCTGCTGTTGCTGGTGGTGTGGAGGAGCAGCCCCTACAACCTGGAAGCCCCTCTGATGAGGGCCCACCTGGTCCTGCCAAAGGGAGGAAGAGGCATATGAGAGAACGGGAGAGGAGGCAATACTCCATTGAGGAGGAACACGAGTATGAGGTGCTGGAGTGGCTGAGAGAGAATGAGTATCCGTGGCGGAAGGGACACCGGCTTTACAGGGACACCAAAAAGAAGCAAGCTGCTTGGAGAGAGAAGCCAGAGAGCCTGGGCTACACTTTGGAGGTGCTCCTCAGCTGGTGAAAACATATGCACACCTGGTACGGGAAGCTGCACCTCAAGAAATCTGGCCAGGCCATGGTCAAGCTGACAGACAGAGAGACCTACATCATGGCCAGGTGCAGCTTCCTGGAGAGTGAGATCCACCACCGAGGAGCAGCCCCTCTCACAACCCTCTCTCTCTGGAAGCCTGCTGAGAGCCAGTCCTCTTCCGGCCGAGAGTCAGCTCCTGTCTCCAGGCAGGTTTCTGTGGAGCGTCCCATGGTGGAGAACCCACAGACAGTTGTTTTAACTGTGGCGGAGCGTGTGGAGGATTCCCTGGTGCAGTGGGAGAAAGGAGACGGCACTTCCAACACAGTCCTACCCGCATCCACCCCCAGCTCCACCTCCACAGAAAGGCAGAGAGCCAGACAGGAGGGTCAGAGCCACACTGTCCTGCTGGAGATCAGGGACACCATCCGGAGCAGCATAGATCTCCTCTCTCATCCTCCAACCGCAAGCCCTTCCTCACCTATGTCAACCAGACCCTCACGGACATGGCGGAACCCCAGTACCAGGTGGTGAAGGACCGGATCACCGATCTTCTTCACAACCCTCCAGATCCAGAGGAACCTGCTCCCACCCAGTCCAGGTCTGCTCCTCTACCCCAGGTGATGTCCCTCCCATTCCAAGGCTTTCCACAGGCCCTCACCTACCAGGGCTATGGCTACCAGGAGGTCCAGCAGCACAGGCAGCAGCCCTTCCCAGTCTGGGCACAGGCTCATTGGATGCCACCATTGCCACCGGTTCCACTGATGCCACCAATGCCACCCACGCCACTGATTCCACCAACGACACCAATGCCACCCACACCACCGATGCCACCCACGCCAGTCCTCACACAGCTGCAGACCAGACAGCCCCACTATACTGCTCCTTCCTCCACCCCACAGCCAAGCCCGGCCTCAGTACATCTGACGTCGGTATTGGGACTGACACCTCATGGCATGGAGGAAGGAGCTCTCAACATCATGGGGCTGAGCCAGCTGTCTGAGAGCTTCCTCAACACACCGTCCCCTGATATCCTCTTGGGGCCAGGCACCCCAGTGGGGCTTCAGACCAGCACTCCAGCAGCACCCACCTCCACAGCACCTGGACCCTTCACCCCTGAGACTGGGCACACCTCCGAGTGACCGATAAGAGTGCCAGAGACTGGGTGGCTACCTGTAGACTTTATTTGGACACTTTTCTTGGGTTATTTTTCTTTTACAGCTTGTTATTAATAAAGATTATCTTTGCTTCACACACTTGCCTCATTTATTTTATTAAATAAAGTCTTGGTGGAAACTTTTAGAATTGGTTTAAGCCTTTGCATGCTTGTGGAATGGGTAAGGATAGCATTGGGGTGGGCAGGGATACCTTTGGGATGGGTAATAGCTGTGGGATGGGCAGGGATAGCAGTGGGATGGATTAGGATATCTGTGGGATGGGTTAAGATAGCTGTGGAATGGGTTGAGATAGCTGTGGGATGGGTTGAGATAGCTGTGGGATGGGTTGAGATAGCTGTGGGATGGGTTGAGATAGCTGTGGGATGGGTTGAGATAGCTTTGGGTCTAGATAAACCTCCAGTGCAAGCATTGTGGGACTGTATGGTCCACCCTCCCAGGTGCCAAACCTTTGGCGCTTTGTTATCAATAATTATTTAATCATTCATCCACACATGTCAGCACAAACACAACTCTTTATTAAATGGCCTGTTCATTTTAGGCCCACCCAACATACATGGCCCGATCTCATCCGTGTGATGAGATAGGCTGAAGGAAGCATACATTAATCATCTACCATCCTGTCTTGCCACTCCACTGCTCCAGCTGGGGAGTTGCACCAGTGTCTCAGGAGGTTGCGCTGCTTCTTCCCTTTACATGAGGCTCTGTTGGGGTGTCTATCAGGTTTTGCCCTTGCCTCCATTCCCCAGGCTCCATGTCCCCATTGCCTTGTTGGAGGTCCACGAGCCTGTTTTCAAAGATTGGGTAGCGGGTGCGCATGAGATTGTGCAGGATTCAGCAAGCTTCCATGATCCTCCTCACGGTCCTTGGGCGATGCTGCATGGTGGTGAGAAGTACCTGGAATCTGTTGGCCAGGATGCCAAAGGCGTTCTCCACCACCCGCCTTGCCCTGGACAGCCTGTAGTTGAAGATCCTCTCTTCATAGGTGAGGCATCTGGAGGTGTAGGGCTTCATGAGGTAGGTTGTGAGGGATAAGGCATCATTCCCCATGATGAAGTAGGGCACATCTTGCGTGTCATTGGGCAGGGGTTCTGGATCTGGGAAGCCCATGATGAGGTTGCGTTCCAGCCCCTCCTTGAGATGACTGGTGTTGTATACCTGGGCATCTGAACATGAGCCATTGCCTAAAGCATCGATGTACATGAACTTGTCGTCAGCATCGACCATGGCGAAGAGGAGGATGCTGAAGAAGCCCTTGTGGTTGAAGTAAGTGGACCCCGACTTGGCTGGTGCTTTGCAGGCCACGTGCTTGCCATCTATGGTTCCAACGGTGTGTGGGAAGTTCAACCTCTGATACCACTGCTCTGCAACTTTCTTCCAGTCTTCTTCAGTGGAGGGGCACTGGAGGAGCTCCTCCATGTATTCTTCAATGATGGCCTGCACCACTTCTCTGACCACAATGCTGATGGTGTTGTGTGGCACCCTCCAGCCGTACTGCATGCTCCTGTAGGTGGTCCCTGAGGCCAGGTGGCGCAGAGTCAGTGCCACCTTGAGCCCAGGGTCCAGGCTGGGGTGGAAGTTGGTGCTCTGCTTGGTCCACCGCTGCACAACTTTGTCAAACATGGCTGGAGGCATCCTCCTGAAGTTCTGGAATGCACGAGGGTCTTCGTTCCTGAGCTCCACCATCAGCTTGTTGTTCAGTCCGTACTCTGCTCTTCTCCCGATCCATCTTCGGACCCAGACGCTTCTTGGCCGCCTCCTTTTCTTCCCGTAGAACAGTTGAAAGAGCCTGTAGATGGCTTCACACTGTTGCAGAATGATGGTGGCTACCAAAAGGAGTTTGTTATGATCCAAGGTGGACATGACTGGATGCTGTGGAAAAGCAAGAGGCAGATGAAGGCTGCAGAGGTCTGCACAGCAGGGCTGCTGGTCTGAAAGTGAGATCCAGGTGTGTTGCTCCCCCTTTTTATTGGCAATATAGGTTTTCTCCTATGTGTCCTTTTGCATCCTCTCGGCATCCTCTAGACATCCTTAATATCCGAGATAAGTCCCCTCTGCGAATGTTTTTTCCGTTTAAAATGCTTTCTTTGCGAGCTGCATCTGCTTTCATCCTTTCTCCGTCCATGCTACTAATGCTGCGCATCCGTTCCGCGTCTGTTCTGCTTCCTCCCTGTGTCTGCTTTCCTCTAGAGCGGATTTGAGTTGCGCGGATGTACAGCAGATGCCTAGCAGATGTAGCGGATGCGTAACGGATGCCGACGGATGTACAACTGATGTCCCCCGTATGCCTAGTGGATGCAGAATGGACGCGTTGTTTACATTTTCTGCTCAAAAGTTTTGAGCAGCTCAAAACCTTTTGAGCGGATGAAATGTCAATAGACGGATGCTGGATGGATAGAGTGGAAGCAAAACGGAGGCAGTGAGTACAGAACGGAAGCATCGCATTAACCAACGGATGGCAAGTGTTTTTGTCCATTTTACATCCTCTTTCCATCCGTTAGTGCAGTGTGACAGGGGCTTAAGCTATGATTCTGGATATTGGCAGCTATGTCTCAACATCAGGGAGAATTTGATTCTATGATGCCACTGGATTCCTCGGGGTGCTATTTCTTTATAACAGGTAGAATAATGTGCATAAAGGTATAACAGGTAGAATAATGTGAATAATATGGATTAAACAAAAATGCTAATTTCAAAGATATTATGATAAGAATTTTATCTGGCAGATATTGTTCAGAAAAGGTTTTTGGAATGGCAGTGGATAGCTTGAAAGGAATAAAGCTATCTCAAGAAAGTTTTTTTAAAAAGAATGCTAACAAAATGGTCAGTATTATTATCTCTTATTCTGTACTGTGTACAAATTTGATTAATGCACTTCAAAAAGTCTAGAATAAAGCCCCCCACAATTGAGAAAGGACAAGATGGTTAAAGACTTCTAGCAAGTCAGTTAAAAGAAAAGGATATAACACCAGAAATTTTATAATGGTATAGAAAAGGCATGCTAGAGCTCCCAGAATGTTTATTGAAAACATTTTAAAGGGTTTTTTAATTGATTTAAATGATTTACATAAACACACATATTATGAACCTAGGCAACTCACAAAACAATAAAAACAACAACAAATGAACTAAACCAAAACAATCACAGAAAAAATGAATAGCAATAGCAAAAACTTAGACTTAAACACCACTTTGCAGTGCTTTGCAGCCCTCTCGAAGCAGAATCAGCATATTGCCCCTTACAATTTTGGGTCCTCATTTTATCCATCTCAGAAGGATGGAAGATTGAGTCAACCTTGAGCCTGGTGAGATTTGAACTGCCAAATTGAAGGCAGCCAGCAGTCAGCAGAAGTAGCTTGCAGTACTGCACTCTAACCACTGCACCACCGTGACTCATATAAAACACATTTTGTTTTCAGAATGTATTTTTCTGGATATTTGTAAGATACAGCAAAGACCACTTAAGTGGATGACTTTGCAAGGGCATTAAACCAAGTACAAATTAATTAGGTTCTATTGAATCAGATCCAGCTTGTTCTACATTGAGAAAGGATCACCATCTTGTCCTGTTTTAATACCAACTTAAAGCTCTTCCAAGGGTATTCCATGAATCCCATTGATGCCATCCACCACCATTTCCACTGTATTCCTTTTCTATTTATCTCAATCTTGCCAAACATAATCATTTTTCCCTAGTACAACATCTGTTAACATCATATGCTCAGAATAAATGGCATTCTGTTTGCTGATAATTACTCAAGAGAGTAATCAGCCTTTATTTCATTCAAGATTGATTGTTTCTTCTCTCACTCCCATAATACTTTTGAAATCCATCAAAATGTTTATCTTCAGAGATGTAGATCTTTTTTTCATTTATTCTTCGTGGCTGTCAAACTTTATAGGATTATGTTAGGATTGGAAACTATTCTGATCCTTGTTCTCATTCAAGCGTATTTATTTTTCAAGGTAAGGTTCTCATTTTCCCTTTCTGATATTAATATCCTCCATATTTCTTCAGTACATTGATTGTCTTCATATATCATTGAGCTTGAAAAGAATAAAATTTAAAAAATTAAAGCAATCTTCATACATCCAAAACTTTCCATTTTTTATATTCATAACTACTTCTAAGTATTTCTTTTTCTTAAAAGTGATGTCATATATGTACTTCAACACTAAAAGTAGTGTTTTAGCCAACAATAATTGAAAATCTACTTAAAATCTGCCTTTCTCTTAATAGATTTGAGGTGTATATGTGTGGACAAGGGACTCGGTAGCTCTGTGGCTAAGACACTTAGCTTGTTAATCAGAAAGGTCAGCAGTTCAGTGGTTCAAATCCCTAGCACCGCATAATGGAGTGAGTTCCTGTTACTTGTCTCAGCTTCTCCCAACCTAGCATGTAAAAAATACAGGTAGAAAAATAGGGACCACTTTGTTCCATATACCTTCAGCATTTAGTCATGCTGGCCACATGACCACGGAGATGTCTTCGGACAGCGCTGGCTCTTCAGCTTTGTAACAGAGATGAGCACACCCCCTAGAGCCAGAAATGACTAGCCCATATGTGCAAGGGGAACCTTTACCTTATATACATATGGTGTTGGGATAATGCATTTTATTTTATTCACTCCCATATTTCTGAACTATTTGTTCCTCCAAATTTTGTTCTTTTAATAATGTCTTCTCATTGCAAAGTTCCTCAAAAGAACAACCAAGTATTCTGCTACATCCATTATATTATCTATCTATCACACTTTACTTGTCTAAGTCTTTGCAGTAATCACTGAAGCAAAGGTAAATCTCCCTTTATTTTGTCTATTTTCCCTTTAAAGTTACCTTTTGATCAACTTCTGTCTTGATTTGATATTTCTATTTCCATGTACAGTATAACTTAATTCTTTATGTGAGAAAAACAGTGTGGTGTGGTGATCCACTGATGTTCACATTTTGTTGACATTTGATTTGGGCATGTACACCAACCTTGTCAACATTTGTTAACTTAGGTTCTTAATTATTTTCTATATTTTCTAGCATAGGGTGTAAGTAGTGCCACTTTTGCTGCAGTCTTTCTTTCTTTCTTTCTTTCTTTCTTTCTTTCTTTCTTTCTTTCT
>BLBF01000002.1:98704729-98721742 GCA_015471245.1 Laticauda colubrina
TCTTTCTTTCTTTCTTTCTTTCTTTCTTTCTTTCTTTCTTTCTTTCTTTCTTTCTTTCTTTCCTCCCTTCCTTCTTTTCTTCATTTCTCTATAGTGCTAAATATATGGCATCTGGAATAAGTCCTGATATCAAAAAGAGGACACATATCATGATGTCATTATGACAATATTTCAGTCATGTAATGAGGTTATGATGTGAAAGATAAGTATGCAGCTTGCATCATTTGCCTGTAGAAGTTGTTCTTCATATGCCATCATTTCTTTTCTTCTTCCCTCACCCTGCGGATATCCTTGGGCTCAATAAATATTTCTACCATTCAAATATTTATACTAATCAGAGCTTTTCTATAATTACCTTTTAATAGTCTTACCTTCGCTGTAAATTTTGCTGTGATTTTTGTAATCTTAAATATATCTCTCTTTTTTATTTCTTCTGTCTAAATACAGGATAAAGAATGTCTTAAATGAAGCACCAGCCTTGATTTAGCAGTGCTAAATTCTCAGCAGGTATGCAATTCAGCCAATTTAAATGTTTATGACACTTGATTTAAAATTGGGCTCATGATGAATCCCTACCTGTCTATAGCAGACCATGTACACATGTTAAATTGTAGACTTGTGTGACAAACCTTGGAAAAAAATCAGCCTATAATTCAATTGATTAGTCTTCTATTCAATTTTTGATATAATTTTGTTTCAATATAAGCAATTTCTGAAAACCAAGAAACTCTTGTTTGGTTCCTGAGTTAGAAACAGAATATTACTGTTGAATTAATCTTACTAAGTTGATTGATTCAACAGTAAATTTTCTGTTTCCATCTAGCAGGAACCAAACAAGGTTTTCTTGTTTTTCTCGGATCAAGGGCAATAGTTAATTTATTTCACAAATAACTATTTGTGTGAATCCCCACAGAAGCAGAGCAACTTTCACAACATTCAATATAGGATGACAATCAATACCATGAATGAAACATAATAAAATAATTAAAATGCAGCACAGTGAAAACCAAGATTAAAGTCAAAACCATTTATTGTCACAGGTTGTAAATGTTAAAAGTATTGTTGCAGGATACAAGCTGTTCCATTAATAATAGTATTATTAGTCACACATCCAGCCAAATGTTTAAACTGGCATTTTTATCCACTATCTTGTCTTTCCCAGGAATCTGGGGTAAGCAGGTGATGTTCTCTGATGGTGCTAAAGGTATTGCCACATAATGTAAGTTGTTCCAAGTAAAGCTGCTTTGGCAAATGACTGATCATGATTTGTAGATGGGAAGTGCTGCAGTTGTTTTGTGGTTGCATGTGAGGTGCCTATTACTATTGGTATTATCTTTTGTCATAGTGGTTCTACTCCTATTTGCAGGTCTTTCTATTTTGCAACACACATACACACCCAGTTCTTTCTCTTCTATTTGCTGTGAACAAATGTGCAAATGGAACAAATTGTCTATGGAAATTCTCAGTCATTCAGGTCATGACTGTCCCAAAAATGCTTTTTCAAGAGGCAACTGGACTTTCTGGTTCTTCTTTGAAGATGTTGCGCTTCTCATCCAAGAAGTTTCCTGATTATTAGAGATTTTTTGTTCAGAGGAATATTCTGAGGAATATCAGAGGCATATTTAGTGCATTATAGCTAAAAGACAGATTCCTTAAAGGACCCCATACTTTTGCAGGAAGGGACACATGAAATACTATTGCACATTGCCCCTTTTATGGTGTAATTAGGAGAAAAATAATGCTCCATATTAATGACAGATTATAACTCTCTGGAAAGGGTTTTTTCTTTCTGGCAGATGTCATATATTGAGAATATATATTATGCCATCTATTGAGAATTCATGTTTAAAATGTTGTCTTTTAAAAGTGGACATAATTAATGGAATCAAGTGCTTGGTCTTCTAGACATCTGTCTAGATCATAATTTTGGTGTATATACAGTTTATATAAAGTTAAAACTGCAGTTGGACATTTAAGATAAAGTACTTAGTATTTTGTTTATATTTATTAAGTGAGGTTTCTTCTTCCTTAATACTTTAAATATTTTGCTTCTCTTATAATATGGGATTGCAATAAAATATGTAATAATTTTGTCTACTTATTGAGATTCTTGATTAAGATTTCTTATCCTTTCCAGCTTGATATTATACTATTTTTTGAAAAAGTCATTGCACATCTTTCTTATTTCTCAAGGTTTTTACCTTACTTTATTATAATGGCTTGTTCCAAAAGCTACTTGTTTTTTTCCTTTTTTTCAAATAGTAGGTGTGTGTGTGTGTGTGTGTGTACTCTCTGTTTCACTTTTTATAGCATTTTTATGTGTTCTATAACTTCTCAGGTTCACTTTTGCATAATTTAAATATGCTAAATCTGTTCTGTCCATTGATCTTATATTCTGACTGCATAATCTCTTATTGGCACATATATTCTCTTCAATTTTCTGAGGTATTTATATTTGGCACAAATAATTCATGTTTCCAAAATCAACATCAAAAAGTATATCTTATTACAGGATTGTACTTCCTTCTCGTCTGTTATCCTTTTGTGCATTCAATGATCTCCATGTGTTGAGTCTATTGTCATATTGTCATATAAGTTAAAATTAAATAAATAAAATAATAATATAATTTTGTGAGACTTTCAAATACAAACACATTGCCATTTGAAACATGACACACCAGATATTACAGTTGTTGAAGGCTAAAGCACACAATTTATTGATATCTCTACCAGAAGATTCCAGAGTCGAAGAAAAAGAAGTGGAAAAAAATCATGAAATATCATGACTTGATCATCAAAACTACATGTTTATGGATGAAACATGTAACAGTGATACCCATTGTCATTGGGGCACTTCATACCATGTCCAAGAAAACAAAACACATCAAGAAATTGCAGCTTCCTGCAATAACACCAGTGGAACTACAAAAAAAATGTGCTACTTGGAACATTCTATATTTTAAGAAGATACTTGGTTATTACCCAGGACTCTGGCAGCAACAAGATCAACCATTAACACCAGTTACTAGTATTTGTGATACATTTTTAAATGTTCAGTTGACTGTGTTTCAACAACAACAACAACAACAATAATTGAACTGCGCTGTAATGAAATGCTACTACAAAGCAGAACCAGAAAAATGAGGCTATCAAAAAAGGATGTACAAATTATGGAAACAAGAATATCCAGACTCAAGAATAACTGAATTACGATTAGCCGATGAATTATTCATCATTCAAAACAAAGTGCTCAGTGAAATTGAACTTAAAGAAATATGGAAAAATTGTTAAATGGGAACACATACTGCTGAACAGCGGACTGCTGAAGTGGCAGCAGAAAATACTCCAATAACATCTGGAGCAACTGAATAGCCTAAATTAGAAGAAAATGCAAATATTTTGTGAGAACAGGAACAACAAGGGCCTGAAATCATCATTGAAACACCAGGAGTACTCAATGCCAGGCAGCAAGAACTGAAAGCTAAAATCTCGGCATATGCTGCATCAAATGAAGAAAGAAGAAGGCTTCCAGTGTTGAAGACTGTGCCTAGGAAACATGTGGCACCATTGATGATAGATGCAAATTATGCACTTGCAGAAGTCCAGATAACATCAATTGAAGAAACAAATCAGCTTGTCTACAGTACAGCAGCCATAGTAACAGAAGAACTGGAGATTCAACAGCCACAGCCCCCTAGAAAATCGACTGGAAAACCACAGTGGAAAAATAGGTTGGAATTGAAAATCAATACCCTGTGAACAGATGCAAGCAACTTGAAGAATTTGCAAGAGAAAAAGCTAAAGAACAGGAAGATCAAGAAACATCTGGCAAAAAATATGGGCTCAGCAAAATAAAAATTGCATTGGAAATTGTGAAGCAGCAGATAACAGCAACAGGAAAAAAAATTGAAAGATACGAAGCCAGAATCATCCAATACAAACAAAATCAATTGTTCCAATCAGACCAAAGATGGTTCTTTCAGAGTCTGAATCCGATGGTAGATACAAACATTGAAAAACCTCAGAAAACAGCAACTACTCAGTTTTAGAAAGACCTGTGAGGGACTGAGAAATGTTACAACAAAAATGCTGGGTGGATCAGAGTCTTTGAGATGAAATTCTCCAAGAATAAAATGGACCAACTGGAAATAACTACTGAAATGATAAGCATAAGTGAAAAAGTCAAGAACTGGATATCGCTTGGCAATGATCAACTGCATGACTTTTGGCTCAAATACCTGACCAGCCTGCATGAAAAAATGGTCAAACAATTCAATGAGATGCTGCAGACAGGAAATATCAGTGAATGGTTATCAGCTGGGAAAACCTATTTGATACAGAAGAATCCAAGGAAAAGTAGATAAGGAAACGACCTGGTTATGGCTGACCAATGGAACACTGAAGAAAGAGACAGAAAGCCTGATTCTTGCAGCCCAAGAACAAGCCCTCAGAACGAATGTAATCAAAGCCAGAATAGAAAAATCTAATGATGACCCCAAGTGCAGACTCTGCAAAGAAGCAGATGAAACCATCGATCATATATTGAGCAAGACAATTGCTCAGACCGACTACAAACAATGTCACAACACAGTCACTCAGATGGTCCACTGGAACTTGTGTCACAACTATCATCTGCCTGTAAAAAAGAACTGTGGGATCATAAGCCTGAAAAAGTGGTCAAAAATGAGCATGCAAAACTATCGCGGGACTTCCGAATACAGGCTGACAAATTTTTGGAACACAATACCCCAGATATCATGATTATGGAGAAGAAAAAAGTGTGGATCATCAACATTGTCATACTTGGTGACAGCCGAATTGACGAGAAACAACTTGAAAAAAATCACCAGATATAAGGACTTGAGAATCAAACTGCAGAGACTCTGGCATAAACCAGCACAGGTGTTCCAGTAGTACTCGGCACACTGGGTGCTATGCCTAAAGACCTAGGTAAGCACTTGAAAACAATTGGCACTGACAAAATCACCATTGGTCAGCTGCAGAAGGCCACCTTACTGGGATCTGCTTGCATAATTCGCCAATACATCACGTAGTCCTAAATATTTTGGAAGTGATCGACTTGTGATTTGTGATATGAAACCCAGCATAGTTATCTCATTTGCTGTGTACACCGTCATTTTTATGCCAAATAATAATAATATAATTGAAAGCTATTAAACATTATCAGAAATAATAAACTGTTATTTACTGTTTGTGTCCAAAAATGGTAACATAAATATTACAAACTAATCCATTACACCACTGAACATTTCCAAAAGAGAAACTATTCAATCCAGATAACTATTAAATATCACCAGAAATAGCAACTAATTATTTTAGTCACAGTTGAATAAACCAATTTTAGTTTTATTGTTTTTCTTTTTCAAGAGGCAACTGGACTTTCTTTGTAAGAACTGAAAAAAGCTTATTGAATGAGAAGTGAAAGGAAAAACAAAGAAAGTCCAGTTGCCTCTTGAAAAAGCACCTTTGGTACCATGACAACCATGGTCTGGTGACTGAGAATCTCCATAGACTTTTTTCCCCTTTCCAGCCATCCTTAAATCCCAGAGACAGAATTTTAGCTTAGTTTCTTTACTCCTTCCCTTGAAGCTTTTATCATCTTTATCCAAGACCTTTTGTACTTGTCATGAAGTAACTCCAGTAAATCTTTTATACTTCCAGTTGATAGAACAGACCATAGTTCTTTAGTACATTATTTGTATGTCCTTTTTTATTTCTAAATGGTCATGCAATTCCACTTGTATTTCCAGTATTTCCATCTATTTCTTGTAAGTTGTAATTTTTACATCCACCTTAAAGTTCATTTTGTTCTCAAGGGTGTTTGTTCATCTTTGATAACAACTTTTTCCAGTAAAAAGGTAAAAAGCTGCAACACTTTACACGCTCAGAGATCAAAGGTTTTCTTTAAAGTAGCCATCATTAGTAATCCACCATCAAGTCTTGTTTTGCGTTGAAATATAAATAAAACTCATTTTTCCACATCATAGGATATTTCTAATTAGTTTCAAAAGGCTTCTTTAAATCAGCTTCACAAAGGCTTAGCATTTAAACTTGTTAGAAACAATCAGAAAATCACTCCTTTATTGTGGATTGCAAAAGGTTACCAAAAAAAACCTTACAAAACTGAAAAGATATAGTTTCCTTTAAAAAAAATGGATTGAAAGGAACTTATCCAACCACTTGTAGGCTTGTAGTTACAAAGTGTTTTTTTCAATCATAAAGTGACAAGTAGAACAAAATAAGCTCCAAAGCAACGAAAAAAGATGAGGTTTGGGCAAGGCTTGATGCTATGAAGGCTATATGTACAGCTCAGAGCATGGAAATCCCAACTCCCAGATGATTGCAAGCAGATGCAAAAATAATGGTTTCTGCTTCTGGCTCACAATAATCAGCTTACAGAAGTACATGTAATCAATAACCAGATCTTTCTTTTCTTCCAGAATGAATTTTGGTAATCTGAATTTTATATAAAAAGATAAAGGTTCTTCTCGCATATACATGCTAGTCATTTTTGACTCTAGCGGGTGGTGCTCATCTCCATTACAAAGCCGAAGAGGCAGCTATCTGAAGATGACTCCATGGTTTATTTATTTATTTTTTATTTATTTATTTGGTTTGTCAATTGCTTACAAGATAATAGGTATAAATAAAAACATAGTTATGAATACATGGATACATATAAGAAAAATAAAAAAGAAAAGAAACAATAGGACAGGGACATAGGCACGTTGGTGAGCTTATGCACGCCCCCTACAGACCTCTTAGGAAAGGGTTGAGGTCAATAGTAGACAGTCTAAGGTTAAAGTTTTTGGGATTTGGGGAAGAAACCACAGAGTCAGGTAGGATATTGTTATGTTATGTGTCCAGCATGCCAAAGGTGCACAGAACACTGTTACCTTCCCACCAAAGTGGTCCCTATTTTTCTATTTGCATTTTTACATGCTTTCAAACTGCTAGGTTGGCAAAAGCTGGAACAAGTAATGGAAGCTTCCACCATTATACAGTGCTAGGGATTTGAACCACCAAACTTCCAACCTTTCTGATCAACAATTCAGTGTCTTAGCCACTGAGCCACTGCATCCCATGGTAGGATATACATATATATGTATAACTGGCTTTTTGGTTGAAATGACCCTTTAATCTGCATGGAGAGAAGCAAATGTGGGCATAAGCTTGCCTCACCTCCATGGGAAGCCTTGCTTGAGAAATATGGTGGCAATAAAAAATATTTTCATAAAACACTATCATCCACTTAGTTTTATTTTCACTGTCACAATTTCATTTCTCTTTCCATTTCACTTTCCAATTGTGTGTGGGTCTGAAAATAAGCAACTCCTGTTTCAATCCTGGTACAGTCAATGGTCAGACTTCTCTGAGGCTCTCATCCAGACCTGTTTGATCTGGTGTTAGTAGGAACAGTTTGAGGATGGAGTAAATTACCAGAGAAGTAGTGGTAACTGCTTTCTTCCCTGTTGAAATGTTCAAGTGAAGGTGAGATACTCATCTGTTGGGACACTTCAAAATAAATTCCTACACTGAACAGAGAGTTTTACTTGATTTCCTAAGTAGCCATTTCACTAGAATTTTAGGATGGTTAATTTTTATGATTGTTTCATTTTCAGTAGGCTTCTGAATACCTGTTGCTAGGAAACACACTAGGAAGGTGGCATTATACAGATGTCATGTTTCCATTTTTTCCCAAAGGAGTTTTGCTGGAACTGAACACTGGCTTGCATAGGCTTTTGATCTAACCCAAGAGTCTTCAAACTTGGCAAGTTTAAGAATTATGGACTTCAACTCCCAGAATTGCTGAGCTAACAGGACTGGAGGAGGAATTCTGGGAGTTGAAGTCCACAACTATTAAAGCAGTCAAGTTTGAAAACCCCTGAACACAACACATCTCTTTGAATGCTATACAAAAGAGAAAAAAATATTTAATCTAACAGAAATGAGAAAGGTGAACCTTAACATTCATTTTATTTATTTGGTAAGCTGCATATTGATCCATGGAATACAACAGCCTGACACATGTGAATATGTTATTTGTGTTAAATGTTGAATAAACCATGCCATCAGGTTTTATCTGATTTCTATTCTATTAAATTCTATTTAATCTGTAGAATTAGCAAATTTTGGATCTGTATTCAAGGTTTAGTCCCAACATACAAATCCAAGAGTGTTAAAATATCATATTGCCAGTGCAAATGTGGCTTTGAAAGCACAGTCAAAACTATTACAAGAATCTTAAGATGTGACAAGCCTTTGCATTATCAACACTTTAAAAAAAAAAACACTTGCATTTGCATTTATAATCTTTTGACAATCCAAGCTAAGCTCAAATTGCAGATTCCAACCCGCTACTGTTTTGCTATGCATTGATAGCAATAACTTCTAACAAGTTTGAAAATACAATTATATTTTATGTGGATAAGCACTATTTTTCAAAATAAATGCAATAGCTTTTGGGTTTAACTGGGACAAGCCCAGGGGAGGGATTCTACCAGTTCGCACCTATTCGCTGGAACCAATAGTTAACATTCTAAACAGTTTGGAGAACTGGTTGTTAAAAGAAATTACTGGCCTAATTCTGTAAAGGCCCGGTCCCACTGGCCGACGGACACAAAACATATGCATAAAGGACACAGCGGATGAGCAAAGCTTCGGGGGTGGTTCCATCCGTTGTCATCCACTCCAAAAAGTGGCGAAAATTTGCATAAACAGAACAGAAAATAATGGAAAAGAACGGACGTGAGTAGTATGTAGCGGGGATGTTAAATGGATGTTCATAGGAAGCCTAGCGGATGAAAGCAGATGGAAGCGGATGACACCTCCAAAGGGGTTCTGGGGGAGAATTTCAAAGCGGACGCATAGTGGAAGGGGCGGATGCATAGCGGATGAAGCGGATGCATCACAGATGCCTATAGGAAACAAAGGGGATGCCGCGCAGATGTATATCGGACACAAAGCATTCATTGCGCATGCGGGGAGTATGAATTGTGTCAGCTCCGTGGATATAAAAGGATGCAGCACGCACGCAGTCAGCATACAGGGGAAAGACGTGCTGCCGGATACATCTTGCAGGAATACCATGGTTCGTCAGTCAGCCAAGAAGACTGACTTGTTCAAGCCCTGGGAAGGTGAAGAAGGGCAGAACCAGCATCCCACCCTCTGGCACTGACTCTGAAGCTGCTGCTGCTGCTGCTGCTGTGGTGGACCAGCCCCAAGCCCCTCAAGCCCCTCAAAGCCCTGCTGCTGAAGGCCCTGATGCTCAAGCCTCTGAAGGCCTTGAACAATCTCCAGAAGGCCCTGATGCTGAAGCCCCTAAAGGCCCTGCTGAAGCCCCTGCCAGAGGGAGGAAGAGGGAAGGGAAGGAGAAGGGAGAGAGGAAACAGTACACCATTTCCGAGGAGCATGAGGATGAGGTGTTGGAATGTCTGAGGGAGAACGAGTACCTGTGGAGAAAGGGCCACAGACTATATTGGGACACCAAGAAGAAGCAGGCAGCTTGGAGAGACAAGGCAGAGAGCCTGGAGTACACTGCAGAAGTACTCCTTGGATGGTGGAAGCATATGCACACCTGGTATGGCAAGCTACACCTCAAGAAATCCGGGCAGGCCTCTGTCAAACTCACTGACCGGGAGATGTACGTCACGGCCAAGTTCAGTTTCCTGGAGGGTGAGATCCACCACGAGGAGCAGCCCCTCTGAGACCCCTCTCCCTCAGACAGCCCATAGATAGCCAGTCCTCTTCCAGCCAGGAGCCAGCTACCCTGTCCAGGCAGGAGTCTTCAGAGGGCCCCACAGCAGAGACCCCCCCCCCCGACAGCTGCACTCCCCATGCCAGCGGACTTGGAGGATCCCATGGAGGATGACTCCTTGCTGTCACAAATGGAGGAAGAAGCAGCAGCCACCAGAGGCCAACCCACACCCACTCCCAGCTCCAGAGGATGCAGGCAGAGAGGCAGGCTGGAGGGGCAGGACCACAGCGTGCTGTTGGAGATCAGGGATACAATGAAGACCATCACAGAACTTCTCTCTCAGCTGGTCCATTTGGACAGAGCATCCTCAGGCCGGAAGCCCTTCATCACCTACGTAAGCCAGATGCTGAGGAACCTGCCCGAGGCCCAGTACCAGGTGATGAAGCAGAAGATCACAGCACTTCTGCACAACCCTCAAGGCCTAGCTGAAGCTGCTCCTACCCAGTCCAGGTCTGCTCCTCCACCCCAGGTGATGTCACAGCCCTTCCACAGCTTTCAGCAACTCCTCACCTACCAAGGCTCCAACCACCAGGACTTCCCACAGCAGAAGCAGAACTTCCCAGTCCAGGCCCAGGTTCATCGGACACCACAGATGCCACTCCTCACCCAGCTGCAGACCAGACAGCCCCACTATACTCCACCCAACCCTTTCTCCACCCCACAGCCAAGCCTGTCAATTGACAATCTGTCATCAGTTTTGGGCCTGACATCTCAAGTCCTTGATGAAGGGCCTCTCAACCTCACGGGACTGAGTAGGCTCTCGGATAGCTTCCTGAACACACCACCACCTGTTGTACCCTCAGGGCCAAGCACCCCAATGGTGCCTCAGACCAGCACTCAAGCCACTTCCACCTCCACAGTCACTGCCCACTTCACTGCTAAGACCATGAACATGACTCAGAGTGACTGAGAATAGTCTCAGAGACTGAGTTGTTTACTTGTTTAATAAAGTTTATCTTTGCTTAAGACACTTAATACAGTTTACTTGGTTCATTTTGCTTATTTAATACAGTCATAAAGTTTACCTAAGAAAGTTAATAAAGGTTATCTTTGCTTAAGACACTTAGTTTACTTGGTTCATTTTGTTTACTTGATAAAGTGTTGGTGAAAACTTTGAAAAAATGGTTAAGTCTTTGCATGCTTGTGGAATAGATAAGGATAGTTGTGGGATAGATAAACCTCCAGTGCAACCATAGTGGGACTGTATGGTCTACCATCCTAGCGATCCATATGATTTTCTCCCCCTTTTTATAGAAAATATCGGTTGTCCACTATGGGGCCTTCTACATACTCTAGACATACTGCAGACATTCTAAATATACGAGATACATCCCAGATACAAACATTTTGTCCATTTTTAATCCTTTATATACGAGATGCATAAGCTTACATCCTTTCTATTTCTGTGCTACTGATGCTGTGTAGATGTTCCGTTAACCTTTTGTTTCCTCCCTCTTTCTGTTTTCAGCTGCAGTGGATGTGAATTGAAGGGATGGCCAGAGGATGCAGAGGGGATACAGCAGACGTTTAACGGATGATAACGGACATAGAACGTTTGTTGTCTGTATATGTCATGGATGTACATCGTACATGGTGGAAAGTTAATTCATTCACAAAGTTTTGTGCAGCTCAAAACTTCTTGCACAGATGAAATCACAGTGGATGGATGCTCGATGGATAGAGCATATGAAATACATATGCAGTGAGTACACAATGGATGTATTGCGTTTTCCAACGGATGGCAAACTTTTTTTCATGTTTTACATCCTCTTTGCATCCGTAAGTGCAGTGGGACTGGGCCTTAAGGAAGGCAGGAAGGAAGCATTCTGTTGTTGCTTACAGAAACTGTCTCTCCGTTAACCCTTATTACATTCTTGGTGGGACTAGAATTCCTGTCTTAGGAACATCTCTGGAGTTTTTTTCCCCTCCTTTGCTGGGACTTTGCTAGTGTGGAGTGACCATTCAAAGTTACAATGGCACTGAAACAAGTGACTTATGACCGTTTTTCACACTTACAACTGTTGCATCATCCCCACAGTGATATTGACTTTGCCACACCCAGCCAATAACATGACCACCAAGCCATGTCCACCCAGTCACATGACTACCAAGCCATGCTCACCAGCTAAGCCACGCCCACAGAACAGGTTGTTAAAAAATTTGAATCCCACCTTGGACAAGCCTATTGATTAAAAAAATGTAGGCAAATACAGGCAAAATGGTATCAAAGATTGATGGTAGTCTCTCAAAAAAGGGAACAGGCAGCTTCTTACATGCATTTCCTCCAATTATTTCATCTCTTTCATCAGTCATAACACATGCTATTGTATATTTTGGTACATATGTTTAGATTCCAAACCATTTTAGTCAACCAATTTAAAATATGAACAAACCATACCTTTGTTTGCAATTTAATAATTTAATGTATTTTATTCTTCCCTTTGTTTTCTGTATTTAATTAATAAAAGAAAAAATATATTTAATTTAATTTAATTTTTATACCATTTACAAATCATGTGTGAAAAGTTTTTTGAATACATATATTAGACACAATCCAATATTAAATATCCATATTCCTAGTAGCTAAATGATGCTTTTGATAAAGGAATTTCTCCAATAATATAGAATATGTATAAACTAGATTGTTTGTAGTGGGTATCAAGTAGACTTTTGTAGTTGATTACAAATATTTTATTTAACTGAAAGAGAAAAGACATTTTAATAAAAGTATTTATTCTAAAATAACAAACAAAATTTGTGCAAGATGACATGCAATACTATTTTTAATATCAAGCAATACTTGATACCAACTTTTCAAAGAAATGCTTATTCCAAATTAGGTGATATGAAAGTATACATGGTAGAGAAAAGTGCTATATTGGAAATAAGCAAAACATATTTAAAAAAAGACTTTATATCTCCCTAAAAGACCCCATTTTATGTAAGAGAGTAGGATGAAAAATATTTCCACCCACATGAAAGCTGTGTTTATGTTCCAAACTTGAAAATTGAATGAGGCTAAATATTCCTACAATTTTGGAAAAGTTTATCTTAATTTTAAAAATGTTCTTTCTAGATCCAGTTCCATCTTCTTAGCATTTTTGCCCAAAAGTTCAATTTGATGTTTATATCCTTTTATTTTAGATACATCAACTTTACATTACTAAATAGTTGTGGAATTTGGAGGAAGGGGTATAAAGAAATTCATTGCAAGAGAAACTAACATGTTATATGGTAGGTTAATGTTTTTACAACCCCAACACTTCTTACTGAAATGCTGGAAATAGAGGACTGAATTATGCATGCAAGCATGTGTGTCTTCTTAAAAAATTAAGGTGCTATTTTATGACCACTTACCTAATAATTACTGTAAATGACCATAGCAAATCTAATTTTTCAATGAATAAATATAGGATTATTCTGATATTTGACAAAAAGGACATCTAGTGCTAGAAACCAGCCTTGCTCACTGGATACCTTTCAATAGTTGTATTATGGATCAGCATTGGATCAACACCAAAGAAACCCAGTTTTTAGTTTCTTTCAACCATGGAAGCTTATTGGGTGGTTAGACTAGGTCATTCTTATTAAGACTAACTCATCTTACTTTTTGTTTTTCTTTTGAGGAAAACTGGGAGGTCATGCATTATGTTTGAGTTCATTCAATCAATATCTGATTGGGAGTAGCACTTTTATCACAGAATGGATTTATGAAATTTGATGCCAGGTGTACGTATGTGGTTCATTATGTAAATATGAACTAATTTAGTCAATTTGATTAAGGTAAGTTAATGGTAACCTTCACTGATCTTGCCTAAAGACCCTGTCCCACTGCACTTATGGATGCAAAGAGGATGTAAAACGTTAAAAAAAGCTTGCCATCTGTTGGAAAATGCTATGCATCTGTTGTGTACTCATTGCATACATGTTTCATATGCTCTGTCCATCAAGGATCCGTCCACTGCGATTTCATCCGCACAAGAAGTTTTGAGCTGCACAAAACTTTGTGAACGGATGAACTTTCCGCCGTGTACAATGTAAATCCGCAGCATACGAGCAACAAACGTTCTATGTCCGTTTATCATCCATTAAACGTCCTCTGTATCCTCTCTGCATCCTCTGGGCATCCTTGCAACTCACATCCGCTGCAACTGAAAATGGAAAGAGGGAGGAAAGAAAGGGTACGTGGAATGTCTATTTATCATTAGTAGCACGGAAATAGAAAGGATGCGTTTGCATCTGATATACATCTGCGCGGCATCCCCTTTCTTTCCTTTAGGCATACGTGATGCATTCCACTTCATCCGCTATGCATCCGCTTCGAAATTCTCCCCTGGAACCCCTTCAGAGGTGTCATCCACTGTCATCTGCTAGGCTTCCTATTAACATCCGTTTAACATCCCCGCTACATACTACCCACGTCTGTTCTTTTCTGTTCTTTTCCATTCTGTTTATGCAAATTTTCACCACTTTTTGAAGCGGATGACAATGGATGGAGCCACCCCCAAAATTTTGATTGTCTGCTGTGTCCTTTATGCATACATTTTGTGTCCGTCGGCCAGTGGAACCTAGCCTTAACTTCAAAAAAGCTATGTGGGGTCAAAGGTCATTCAAGCTGTTATTGCATGAGAGTCCCTCATAAAAATTGTAAGCTAGACTAAAAACAAAAAAAAGTGTTCCAGAAAAGGAACTTGGTAAACCACTTTTGCACTATTACATGTCAAATAACCAAGCTATGTTCATGTAATCACATCACTCTCTTTTCAAGGTAGACTTTTCATGAGCAAAACAAGTCAAAGGAGAGCAGGAGGCCCCTGTACTAGCATACACAAATACACATAAAAGAAAATAAGATTGACAAGCTGACTGGATCAAGACTGTAATGAACTTAGTTCTATCAGTCTGATCTGTGTGAACATTTTACCAGGAGGAGAGAACAACTGCATTTAAGTTACCATAAGAGACTTTCCTGGAGGAAAAAAAGAAAGATCATCATCCGGAATTCCAAAGGAATTGGTAGTCTCCCATAGCTGCCTCTTAATCAATCATTATTGGTAAGTTTGGAAGGAACAAAATGCATCTTTAACAAAGTTCTGTCCTCTGTCTGAATATTTATGGTTTTGATTTAAAATAGTGACTGCTTCTAAAACCCAGTGGGAATATTATTAGAAGCTTGTCTAACAGTCTAAAAACTCAGTTATTGATTGAACTACTAAAATCCACAGATGTTTTCGAATCTGTTATTTTACACTAAAGAATAGTTAACCCTAAAGAGAAACATTTGGATTCTAATCTCAGTGGGCTGGATTTTTGCAAGGATTCCTTCTTCTCCCTCAGTCATTTCACCTTCATTTTCTTCCTGCATTGCAATTAATATTTACTTGAAAAAGATGGAATTCAACACTGCAATGAACTGGCATTTTGTCAATGTTATTTTTTTCCAGTAATTTTTATCAGAGGCTAAGAGGAACATGTTTTGAATATATTAATATTTAACTAAATCTGATATGAATCTTTTAACAATTGAGTCATCCTGCATTGTGCTAGTGGGAGCACCAATAACATAGTGCTAATGATACAGAATAGCAAACCAGGAAATTTGGTTTTTTAAATCTCACCTCCACCCATTATGTTTTCTAGGCATTTATTTTCATTTGCTTCAGTCATAATTTGCCCTCCAGCTACAGATTCCTAAAAGAAAAAAAAAAAGAAAAGTACTCAGGGAAATTTTGAATGTGGTCTTCAGCTATTCTAAACAAAGTAGATAAAGCTTTTGGGTCAAATTTGCTTGTCACTGGAAACCAGACACTGGAATCAAAATAAGCCAATATATTATAAAAGTGAAGAAACCACTATTGCTAAACTCATCACCAATACTAAAACATACAGATTTAATTTAAATACACTAAACACAAATCATATTTCACAAAACTATCATTCTTTTTTCCTCCTTGGGAGTTCTTTGTGTTTTTTTCCCTCATGGGCGTTTTTTTTTTTTTTCCCAATCTTAATAGTTGCAAAACAACAACAACAACTGATTGTAGCTACTCTTAAACACTTGAAATCATCAACCGTTTCTGACTGGTCAGTTTCCTTAACTGTGAGAGCAATGTTACATTTGAAATTCTCAAAATATATTTATAAATATTTTTATTAGGTAAAATAGATACATTAGTTAAATGTACTTGCTGAGATATTAGTAAAATTTGCTTGGAAGCTAAGCAGTATGAAAAATGCCTATAAAGATTATAAGCAAGGACACATCAGAATTGATATATGAAGATAATGGTAATATGATTTTGAGATTTGAAAAATAATTCAGCACATATAAAATAGAATAGGATGAAGTTATAGATGAAAAAATTACAAAAGAAATTAAATGAAACCCAACAAATTACATGAATGAAACTACAACAAAAAAAGCAAGTTAGATATCAATTAGTTAAAAACAATTTAAAATAAATTCCAATATATTCACAACGAGGTTTATATTTTTCATGTTAGTGGTGGGGATGGATTTTTATAAAGAGCTTATCTGAAAATAAAATTTTCTTAAGGCCTTGTCACACTGCCCAACGGATGCAAAACGGACACAACAGACGAGAAAAATGTTCCATCCGTTGTTATCCGCTCTCAGAAGGGGCAAAAATTTGCATAACCGGAGCGGATAACACAGACACGGGGAGGATGCAGGGCGGATGGAAAGCGGATGAGGAACAGAAGCCCAGCGGATGGAAGCAGATGAGAGCGGATGGCAAATCCGCTAGGCTTCCGGGGGGCCGCAGCAAAGCGGACGCGGAACGGATACACCGGATGCAGAACGGATGCACAGCGGATGAAGCGGATGCACAGCGGATGCAGAGCGGATGTACAGGGGAAGCCTAGCGGATGCCTGGCGTTAATTGTGCATGCAGGGGGGATGCATTGCGCAAGCCCCGCGGATATACTGGAAGCAGCTCGGAAACAGGTCGCCATTCAGAGGAAAGACCTGTTCCCAGACACATCGACTGCCTTGCCTGTCCTGCCTGCATGTCTGCCTCCATGTCTGCCTGCAAGCCTTGCTGCCAGCCTTGCTGCCAGCCTTGCTGCCAGCCTCCCTGCCAGCCTTGCTGCCTGCCTGCCTGCCAGCCTTGCTGCCAGCCAGTCTGCCTGCAACCCTTGGTGCCTGCCTGCCTGCCAGCCTTGGTTCATGCCTGTCTGCCAACCTTGGTGCCTGCATGCCTGCCAGCCTTCCT
>BLBF01000002.1:98721752-98733901 GCA_015471245.1 Laticauda colubrina
CATGCCTGTCTGCCAACCTTGGTGCCTGCATGCCTGCCAGCCTTCCTTCCAGCCTTGGTGCCTGCCTCCCTACCAGCCTTCCTGCCAGCCTTGGTTCCAGCTTTCCTGCAAGTCTTGCTGCCTGCCAGCCTTGCTGCCTGCCTGCCTGCCAGCCTTCCTGCCAGCCTCCCTACCAGCCAGCAACCCCACAATCATGCTGAAGCACAGCAAGCCTCAGCCATCTGCTTCCAGCCCTGGCAAGAGGGACAGGGCTACCATCCCGCCCCCTGGCCCTCACTCTGGTTCTGCTGGGGCTTCTGCAGCACGGGCTCGCTCTTCTGGGGCTGGGGCTTCTGCTGCTTCTGCTTCTGGAGGAGCTGACGAAAAGCACTCCAGCACCAGCCACCTCCACAGCACCTGCACCCTTCACCCCTGAGACTGAGCGACCCAGAGGACTGCCAGAGACTCATTTTTGTTTTATAGCTTCTTGTTAATAAAGTCTATTTTTGATTCATACACTTGCTTCATTTCTTTTTTTTTAATAAAGTCTTGATGGAAACTTTTAGAAATGGTTTAAGCCTTTGCATGATTGTGGGATGGGTTAAGATAGCAGTGGGTTGGGCAGAGATACCTGTGGGATGGGTAATAGCTGTAGGATAGATAAACCTCCAGTGCAAGCATAGTGGGACTGTATGGTCCACCCTCCCAGGTGCCACACCTATGGCTCTTTATTATCAATAATAATGTGATAAATCATCCACACATGTCAACATAAACACAACTCTTTATTAAATGCCCTGTTCATTGTAGGCCCACCCAACATACATGGCACAATCTCATCCGTGTGATGAGACAGGCTAAAGGAAGCATCCATTAATCATGTATCATCCTGTCTTGCCACACCACTGCTCCAGCTGGGCAGTTGCACCAGTGTTTCAGGAGGTTGCGCTGCTTCTTCCCTTCACGTGAGGCTCTGTTGGGGCCTTGCACATCCTCAGTGTCTATCAGGTTTTGCCCTTGCCTCCATTCCCCAGGCTCCATGTCCCCATTGCCTTGTTGGAGGTCCACGACCTGTACTGCAAGACTGGGTAGCAGGTGCGCATGAGATTGTGCAGGATGCAGCAAGCTTCCATGATCCTCCTCATAGTCTCTGGGCGATGCTGCATGGTGGTGAGAAGTACCTGGAACCTGTTGACCAGGATGCCAAAGGCGTTCTCCACCACCCGCCTTGTCCTGGACAACCTGTAGTTGGAGATCCTGTCTTCATGGGTGAGGAGTTTGGAAGTGTAGGGCTTCAGGAGGTAGGTTGTGAGGGAGAAGGTGTCATCCCCCATGATGAAGTAGGGCACATCTTGTGTGTCGTTGGGCAGGGGTTCTGGATCTGGGAAGCCCACCATGAGGTTGTGTTCCAGCCCCTCCTTGAGGTGACTGGCGTTGTATACCTGGGCATCTGAAGATGAGCCGTTGCCTGAAGCATCGATGTACATGAACTTGTAGTCAGCATCGACCATGGCGAAGAAGATGATGCTGAAGAAGCCCTTGTAATTAAAATAAGTGGACCCCGACTTGTCTGGCGCTTTGCAGGCCACGTGCTTGCCATCTATGGCTCCAACAGTGTGTGGGAAGTTCCACTTCTGATACCACTGCTCTGCAACTTTCTTCCAGCCTTCTTCAGTGGAGGGGAACTGGAGGAGCTCCTTCTTGTATTCTTTGATGATGGCCTGCACCACTTCTCTGACCACAATGCTGATGGTGTTGTGTGGCACCCTCCATCCGTACTGCATGCTGCTGTAGGTGGTCCCTGAGGCCAGGTGGCGCAGAGTGAGTGCCACCTTGAACCCAGGGTCCAGCCTGGGCTGGAAGTTGGTGTTTGCCTTGGTCAACCTGGGTGTCAGCTGCTGCACAAGTTCGTCAAACATGGCTGGAGGCATCCTCATGAAGTTCTGAAATGCACGAGTGTCTTCGTTCCTCAGCTCCACCATCAGCTTGTTGTACAGTCCGTGCTCTGCTCTTCTGGCAAACCATCTTCGTACCCAGATGCTTCTTGGCTGCCTCTTTTTCTTCCCGTAGTAGAGTTCAAAGAGCCTGTAGATAGCTTCGCACTGTTGCAGAAGGATGGTGGCTGCCAAAAGGACTGTGTTACAATCCATGGTGGACATGACTGGATGCTGTAGAAAAGCAAGAGGCAGATGAAGGCTGCAGAGGTCCGCATCTCAGGGCTGCTGTTCTGAAAGTGAGATCCAGATGTGTTGCTCCCCCTTTTTATAGGCAGTATAGGTGTCCCTTTGCATCCTCTAGGCATCCTTTATGCATCCTGTAGACATCCTTAATATCCGAGAAAGGTCCCCTCTGCGGTCGTTTATTCCGTTTTAAAGCCCATGTCATATTGAACTAATGGATGCAAAGAGGATATAAAATGGACAAAAAAGCTTGCCATCCATTGGAAAACGCGATGTACTCACTGCCTCCGTTTTGCTTCCTCTCTATCCGTCCAGCATCCGTTTATTGACGTTTTATCCGCTCCGAAAGTTTTGAGCTGCCCAAATCTTTTGCATGGAAAATGTATCCAGTTCGTCCGTTCTGCATCCGCTATGCATCCGCTATGCATCTGCTACGCATCCGTTACGCATCCGTTACGCATCCGCGATATCCGCTATGCATCCGCTATGCATCCGCTATGCATCCGCACAACTCCATCCGCCCGGACATAGGGAGGAAGCGGAATGGATGGAGAACGGATGCCTAGCGGATGCAGCATGGAAACAAAGCGTTTAAAATGGAAAAAACGTTCGCAGAGGGGACCTATCTCGGATGTTAAGGATGTCTAGAGGATGCCTAGGGGATGCCTACAGGATGCCTAGTGGAAAACCTATATTGCCTATAAAAAGGGGGAGCAACTCATCTGCATCTCACTTTCAGAACAACAGCCCAGCGGTGCAGACCTCTGCAGCCTTCATCTGGCTCTTCCTCTTCCACAGCATCCAGTCATGTCCACCGTGGATTGTAACAAAGTCCTTTGGGCAGCCACCATCGTTCTGCAACAGTGCGAAGCCATCTGCAGGCTCTGTGAACTCTACTGTGAGAAGAAAAAGAGGCAGCCAAAAAGAGTCTGGTTCCGAAGATGGTTCACCAGAAGAGGAGAGGATGGATTGTACAACAAGCTGATGGTGGAGCTGAGGAACGAAGACACTCGGGCATTCCAGAATTTCATAAAGATGCCTCCAGCCATGTTTGACGAAGTTGTGCAGCGGCTGACACCCAGGTTGACCAAGGCAAACACCAACTTCCGGCCCAGCCTGGAACCTGGGCTCAAGGTGGCACTCACTCTGCGCCACCTGGCATCAGGCACCAACTACAGGAGGATGCAGTACGGCTGGAGGGTGTCATCCAACACCATCAGCATTGTGGTCAGAGAAGTGATGCAGGCCATCATCGAAGAATACAAGGAGGAGCTCCTCCAGTACCCCTCCTCTGAAGAAGGATGGAAGAAAGTTTGCACAGCACTGGTATCAGAAGTGGAACTTACCACACACCGTTGGAGCCATAGATGGCAAGCACGTAGCCTGCAAAGCTCCAGCCAAGTCGGGGTCCACTTATTTCAACTCCAAGGGCTTTTTCAGCATCATCCTCTTCGCCATGGTCGATGCTGACTACAAGTTCATGTACATCGATGCTTCAGGCAATGGCTCATCTTCAGATGCCCAGGTATACAATGCCAGTCACCTCAAGGAGGAGCTGGAATGCAACCTCAGCCCCAGAAGAGCGAGCCCGTGTTGCAGAAGCCCCAGCAGAACCAGAGTGAGGGCCAGGGGGTAGGATGGTAGCCCTGTCCCTCTTGCAAGGGCTGGTAGCAGATGACTGAGGCTTGCTGTGCTTCCGCATGGTTGTGGGGTTGCTGGCTGGCAGGGAGGCTGGCAGGAACCAAGGGTAGCAGCAAGGCCGGCAGGGAGGCTTGCACCAAGGCTGGTAGGAAGGCTGTCAGGCAGGCAGGCACCAAAGCTGGCAGGTAGGCAGACAGCAAGGCTGGCAGGCAGGCAGGCAGGCAGGCACCAAGGCTGGCAGGAAGGCTGGCACCAAGGCAGGCACCATGGCTGGCTGGAGGCAGGCACCAAGGCTGGCAGGAAGGCTTGCAGGCAGGCAGGCACCAAGGCTGGCAGGCAGACATGAACCAAGGCTGGCAGGAAGGCAGGCAGCAAGGCTGGCAGCAAGGCTGGCAGCAAGGCTGGCAGCAAGGCTTGCAGGCAGACATGCAGGCAGGGCAGGCAAGGCAGCCAATCCGTCCTGCAGCAGGTCTTTCCTCTGAATGGCAACCTGCTTCCGAGCTGCTTCCGTTATATCCACGGGCTGACGCAATGCATCCCCCCCGCATGCGCAATTAATGCCAGGCATCCGTTTGGCTTCCGCTGTGCATCCGCTAAGCTTCTGCTGTGCATCCACTTCATCCATTCGGCGTCCGCTCTGCACCCGCTGTATCCGTTCCGCGTCTGCTTTGCTGAGGTCCCCCGGAAGCCTAGCGGATGCATCATCCGCTCTCATCCGCTTCCATCCGCTGGGCTTCCATTCTGCATCCGCTTTCCATCCGCCCTGCGTCCTCCCCGCATCCTTGTTATGCGCTCCGGTTATGCAAATTTTTGCCCCTTTTGAGAGCGGATAACAACGGATGGAACATTTTGCTCGTCCGTTGTGTCCTTTTTGCATCCGTTGGGCAGTGTGACATGGGCTTAAACACTTTGTTTCCACTTGGCATCCATTCTGCATCCGTTCGGCATCCGTTCTGCGTCCGTTCTGCTTCCTCCCTGCGTCCGAGCGGATGCGAGTTGCGTGGATGCGGAACGGATGCCTTGCGGATATAGCGGATGCGTAACGGATGCAGAACGGATGCCTAGCGGATGCGTAGCGGATGCATAACGGACGAATTGGATACATTTTCCGCACAAAAGTTTTGAGCAGCTCAAAACTTTCTGAGCAGATGAAACGTCAATAGACATATGCTGTATGGATAGAGAGGAAGCAAAACGGAGGCAGTGAGTACATCGCGTTAACGAATGGATGGCAAGCTGTTTTGTCCGTTTTACATCCTCTTTGCATCTGTTGGTGCAGTGTGACATGGGCTTTAATTCCACAATTCCCAAAATATTACTAATGTTATGCTAACACGCTTGATACATACACGCATACATGCATGATACATACCCACCCTCACACCTACCCACACATTATATATATATATGATTTTAAAAGAAAATAATCTTATGTGAAAATAGGACAACAGAACCTAAGAATGTGGAAAAAGGAGGAATCATGTAGATTAGTATTTATAGATTCATTTATCAATAATTGATGTTCATAGCATAAAAAGGAGATGAACATTTCAGAGGAAATTTAATGTCATATAAAATATATTAAAATAACAAATAGATGTGGCAAAATGTGAAATTCAAATGGCTTCTTAGATGTTGAAATAATTTTTATCAAAATATATTGCCCATTCCTTCTCCATCAATATCCCATACCCAATCCTACACAGTTTTAAAGATTTCTCTAATCTGGAAGAACACTTTTTTTCACCAACTTAATCTCAAAAGTTTTAACTTCAAGATAAAACACAACCAATAATTCAGCCTGTCATTTTTGTTTTAAGTTGTGCCACGGATAATACCACCAGTTCAGCAGCTAGAGTACTTCATCCAATTTAGAGAACTGAAATTTTGAAAGGACATTAATAAGCCACAGTATGGCTAGAGGGCTTCAACCATAAAAGCCTAAAGCAAAATAATAATAATCTATGAGAAACTGCTAGAGGTATTTGGAATGTCTAGTTGAGAAAAATACAGAAAATTATGACAGCTATGTTCCAGTATTTGAAGAACTGTTGTGTAGAACATGGGTCAGAGTTGTTCAGAGTTACTCCAGTTATTTTTGTTAAGACATCAGTAACATATGCTCATTATAAGAATGATTCTAAACAGAACAGGCTACCTTGGGACAATATGGACTCTTTTTTATTGGACATAAAAGGCTGGATGGCCATTAGTCACAGATGTCTACTTGGGTATGTGTGGAGGTGTAGTCTAAATAATCACCAATTTTCCAATTCATATATGACTTGTTTCTATTATCTGTTTGGGTATGCCTTTTTTATACTTTAATGCTATATATTAAAGCTACATCATCCTTTCTTCCCCTTTATCAGTCTTTTTTCATTTTAATTTCTCTGGAGATAGAAAACTGAAGATATTAAAGCCATGAATTGCAACTTAGACTTTGTTTTCAAAAGCAGAGTTCCAACAGATGACCATGTCAGAAGTACTTGCATGTTCAAAAACCTTCTTGAAATCAGTTCCCAGCAGACATTTTGAAATCTTGCTATCCTCAGCATATAGACAATGCCTGGCAAGTAATTAATACATCAGATACAAGCTTTCTTCAATCAATACTGTCTAGTCAAGTTTTTAACAAAATTATAAAAATAAAAGCAATTTATCCAATCAGGTAAAAAATGTATCCTTTCAATAGTTGCTACAATTCATTACAAAAGTAATTACAGTCCATACCTTTTCATCAAAAGCATTTGGGATGTTGAGATAAAATCAGATATATTTGTTTCTGTATGTATACCGATGTTAATACTTAAAATTATCTAATGAAATAAATTTTGACTTCTAAGTTCTTAATTCTTTTGTTTTCTTGAAGCAGAAATATTACAGCATCTGCCATATAAAGAAGTGTAAAGCATGAAAGAAGAAAAGAAAAAAAATCACATATCATTGAATTCAATTTGTCTTATATTTAAAAACCTTTCTCAGATATTTATCAATAAAGGACTCTGATAATGAACTATCACATTATTCAACTTCAATAATATAAATTTGGTATCATATACATAATTCCAACCAATTGTTTTTGTCTAGCTGCTATATACTGTATATTACAAAACAATTCCAAACAATTGATAAGATTGTTTTGGGAATATAATTAATACAATTATAATATAATCAACATAATTATAATTAATGCACTATGAACAGATATCAGAAAAGTCAATTATGGATGAAGGGAAAAGTTATTACTAGCGGAAGAGTAAGTTTGGTTGTGAGTGGCATGACAAGACTCCTAAAATAATGTGGTTAGCCAAAGAATGAATAAGATCAAACTAGAAGATCAGAAGGCTCCTGAACAATATTTTGCATTGTCACCTTTTCTCTTTAGCACATGTCAGTAACTGAACAGACCAACTACGGCAGCAATATGTACGGAATACAGTATATACGGTAGCAACCACGGTTGCAAATGACTTAAACTTTCTGAAGCTTCACTAAATCTCTTCTTTTTAAAAGTATCCTGTCAGTCTGAAACATGTTTTGAGCTGCTGTTTTGCCCCTTACCTAATCCATGCAGACACAATTACGACTTCAAATATGACTTCAGCAATAGAGTGGTCAATGTCTGGAATGCACTACCTGACTCTGTGGTTTCTTCCCCAAACCCCAAAAACTTTAACCTTAGACTGTCTACTGTTGACCTCATCCCATTTCTAAGAGGTCTACAAGGGGCATGCATAAGTGCACCAACATGCCCACCCTCCCTGTCATAAGGTTCCCTTTTATTCGTATCCATTTCATGTATTCATAATCATGTTTATATTTATATTTGTTATCTAATGCATGCTTGACAAAATAAACAAACAAATAAATAAATAAAATTATAAAAATAACCAAATTGTGAATGTGCAAAAAACAAGGCTGAATGAGCACAAATAAGAACCTAAGTTAGGACTTACTTTACGGTGATAAGGGTAGTGAACCATAATTACTCTCTGCCCTTATTGCATCTGCTGGAAGCTGACCAGTGGCTCTATTTTGGATAAGCTTTGGATAAAGAAGTGTCAGGTGACCCCTTGAAGAGTTGTGGCATATTCTTGGTATCTGTCAGGTGAATTACTCAAAGCTGGATTCTGGTTGGGAAGAGCCTTTGGGGATGATGGAGATATATTTGAGCCTTGTTATCTGGCTCAGGTATATCTTTCAAATTAGCTCCTGCTGAGGAAATGGTTATAGGCCTTTGGCCTTTGGGCTCCACTTCTTGCAAGCTGAATTATGCCTTATCTGTGCTCATTAAGAGGGCATTTTAACTATGCAGGGGCTGTATTCCATTGCCAGAAGTAACTTTTGCATCTGGTTTGAAATTATATGAAATTCTGTTCTTGTCTTTTCCTCCTTTGATTTTTTTTATCTCAGTTGTTCCTGACCAAAACTCTTTCTCATCTTTTATAATGTAATATTGAATTATGAACTGTCTTCTCAGATTATACTTTCTTCTCAGCCTTTAATAAGCTATCATGCTCACACATGCTGTTTGCTCCTGCTTTCACAACTCATCTGTTGCCTCCTACCATCTATCGGTTGCTATCTTTTCAGAAAAGTGTGCTTTACAAGCTGTTCTTTACAAGCCCGGCTGTAAGTGTACTGCTCCCCAAAACTCCACTCCACTCATGACAAATAGTTTATATTCCTGCCCAGCACCTTCTAAAGCCCATGTCACACTGAACCAACGGATGCAAAGAGGATGTAAAATGGACAAAAAACCTTGCCATCCATTGGAAAACGCGATGTACTCACTGCCTTCGTTTTGCTACTTCTCTATCAGTCCAGCATCCGTTTATGGATGTTTCATCCGCTCCAAAAGTTTTGGGCTCGCCCAAAACTTTTGCGCGGAAAATGTATCCAGTTCGTCCATTCTGCATTTGCTACGTATCCGCTACGCATCTGTTACACATCTGTTACGCATCCACTATATCTGCTAGGCATCCGCTACCAATCCGCGCAACTTGCATCCGCCCAGACACAGGGAGGAAGTGGAATGGATGCAGAACGGATGCAGAACGGATGCAGAACGGATGTAGCATGGAAACAAAGCGTTTAAAACTGAAAAAACATTCGCAGAGGGGACCTATCTCAGATATTAAGGATGTCTGCAGGATGCCTAGAGGATGCCTAGAGGATGCAAAGAGACACCTATACTGCCTATAAAAAGGGGGAGCAACTCACCTGCATCTCACTTTCAGAACAGCAGCCAAGGTGTGCAGACCTCTGCAGCCTTCATCTGACTCTTCCTCTTCCACAGCATCAGTCATGTCCATCGTGGATTGTGACAAAGTCCTTTTGGCAGCCACCATCCTTCTCCAACAGTGTGAAACCATCTACAGGCTCTGTGAACTCTACTATGGGAAGAAAAGGAGGCACCCAAAAAATGTCTGGGTCCAAAGATGGTTCGCCAGAAGAGCAGAGGATGGACTGTACAACAAGCTGATGGTGGAGCTCAGGAGCAAAGACACTCGGGCATTCCAGAAGTTCATGAGGATGCCTCCAGCCATGTTTGACAAACTTGTGCAGTGGCTGACACCCAGGTTGACCAAGCAGAGCACTAAACTTCCAGCCCAGGCTGGACCCTGGGCTCAAGGTGGCACTCACTCTGCGCCACCTGGCCTTTGGGACCACGTACAGGAGCATGCAGTACGGATGGAGGGTGCCACCCAACACCATCAGCATTGTGGTCAGAGAAGTGGTGCAGGCCATCATCGAAGAATACAAGGAGGAGCTCCTCCAGTTCCCCTCCACTGAAGAAGGAAGGAAGAAAGTTGCAGAGCAGTGGTATCAGAAGTGGAACTTCCCCCACACCGTTGGAGCCATAGATGGGAAGCACGTGGCCTGCAAAGCTCCAGCCAACTCAGGGTCCACTTATTTCAACTACAAGGGCTTCTTCAGCATCATCCTCTTCGCCATGGTCGATGCAGACTACAAGTTCATGTACAACGATGCTTCAGGCAATGGGTCATCTTCAGATGCCCAGGTATACAACGCCAGTGACCTCAAGGAGGGGCTGGAAGGCAACCTCATGGTGGGCTTCCCAGATCCAGACCCGCTGCTCAATGACACACAAGATGTGCCCTACTTCATCGTGGGGGATGATGCCTTCTCCCTCAGAACCTACCTCATGAAGCCCTACACCTCCAAATACCTCACCCGTGAAGAGAGGATCTTCAACTACAGGCTGTTCAGGGCAAGACGGGCGGTGGAGAAGGCCTTTGGCATCCTGGCCAACAGGTTCCAGGTACTTCTCACCAACATGCAGCATAGCCCAGAGACCATGAGGAGGATCATGGAAGCTTGCTGCATCCTGCACAATCTCACGTGCACCCGCTACCCAGTCTTGCAGAACAGGCTCGTGGACCTCCAACAAGGCAATGGGGACATGGAGCCTGGGGAATGGAGGCAAGGGCAAAACCTGATAGACACTGAGGATGTGCAAGGCCCTAACAGAGCCTCACGTGAGGCGAAGAAGCAGCGCAACCTCCTGAAACACTGGTGTAACTCCCCAGCTGGAGCAGTAGAGTGGCAAGACAGGATGGTAAAGGCTTAATGCATGCTTCCTTCAGCCTGTCTCATTACACAGATGAGATTGGGCCATGTATGTTTGGTTGGCCTACAATGATCAGGGCGTTTAATAAAGAGTTGTGTTTATGTTGACATGTGTGGATAATTATTTCATTATTATTGATAATAAAGGGCCCTAGGTGTGGCACCTGGGAGGGTGGACCATACAGTCCCACTATGCTTGCACTGGAGGTTTATCTATCCCACTGCTATCCTAACCCATCCCACAGGTATTACCCATCCTACAGATATCCTAACCCATCCCAAAGCTATCCTTACCCATCCCACAAGCATTCAAAGGCTTAAACCATTTGTAAAAGTTTCCACCAAGACTTTATTAAAAAAAAGAAATGAAGCAAGTGTGTGAATCATAAATAGACTTTATTAACAAGAAGCTATAAAACAAAAATGAATCTCTGGCACTCCTCTTGGTCGCTCAGTCTAATGGGTTAAGGGTTCAGGTGCTGTGGAGGTGGCTGGTGCTGGAGTGCTTTTCATCAGCTCCTCCAGAAGCAGAAGCAGCAGAAGCCCCAGCCCCAGAAGAGCCAGCCCGTGCTGCAGAAGCCCCAGCAGAACCAGAGTGAGGGCCAGGGGGCGGGATGGTAGCTCTGTCCCTCTTGCCAGGGCTGGCAGCAGATGGCTGAGGCTTGCTGTGCTTCCGCATGGTTGTGGGGTTGCTGGCTGGCAGGGAGGCTGGCAGGAACCAAGGCTGGCAGCAAGACTGGCAGGGAGGCTGGCAGGAAGGCTGGCAAGAAGGCTGGCAGGCAGGCTGGCACCAAGGCTGGCAGGCAGGCAGACAGCATGGCTGGAAGGAAGGCTGGCAGGAAGGCTGGCAGGCATGCTGACAGTCAGGCACCAAGGCTGGCAGGGAGGCAGAAACCAAGGCCGGCAGGGAGGCAGGCACCAAGGCCAGCAGGAAGGCTGGCAGGCAGGCAGGCAGGCACCAAGGCTGGCAGGCAGACCAGCTGGCAGCAAGGCTTGCAGGCAGGCTGGCACCAAGACTGGCACCAAGGCTTGCAGGCAGACATGCAGGCAGGGCAGCAAATCCATCCGGCAGCAGGTCTTTCCTCTGAATGGTGACCTGCTTCCAAGCTGCTTCCATTATATCTGTGGGGCTGACGTAATGCATCCTCCCCGCGCAATTAATGCCAGGCATCCATTAGGCTTCCGCTGTGCATCCGCTGTGCATCTGCTTCATCCATTCTGTGTCCGCTGTGCATCCACTGTATCGGTTCCGCGTCCGCTTTGCTGAGGCCCCCCAGAAGCCTAGCGGATGTGCCATCCGCTCCCATCCGCTTCCATCCACTGGGCTTCCATTCCACATCTGCTTTGCATCCACCCTGTGTCCTCCCCGCGTCTGTGTTATCAGCTCTGGTTGTTCAAATTTTTTCCCCTTTTGAGAGCGAATAACAACGGATGGAACATTTTGCTCGTCCGTTGTGTCCTTTTTGCATCCATTGGGCAGTGTGACATGGGCTTTATACTCTTCTTAAAATAACTGGTAATCAATCTCAAAGTAATTGCAAGTAAAAAAAAAATTAAACCGACTAACGACAGCTTGCGTAAAAATTCTGCAAAATTTGTTCACTGCAAACAGTTCCACAGATAAGGTCAATTTGAAAAAAATCTTATTGTATTCCAAATTTATAAAGGCAATCCTTGCAATTCCAAGATGCATCAAGAATGTTTTTTTTCTTTTCTTTTCTTTTCTTTTCTTTTCTTTTCTTTTCTTTTCTT
>BLBF01000002.1:98733911-98750111 GCA_015471245.1 Laticauda colubrina
TTTTCTTTTCTTTTCTTTTCTTTTCTTTTCTTTTCTTTTCTTTTCTTTTCTTTTCTTTTTTTTTAACAGTTAGAGAGATTTGGTTTCTATGAATGCCAGAGCCTGTTTCTATCTCCTTCATTTCTGGTTGTAATTATTATTATTCATTTTATCCCATTAGTCTGGCTCTATTGGTTCTCGGTGATCATTTTAAACCAACCTGACTAATATAAGTTAATAGCAAACCCCTTGGGGTTTGTACTTAGCACTTAGTACTAGATAGTTAGTACTTAGGGCTTTCTTTGGAAAGTCTTGATCCATTAGGGCTTGAACATGCCATGAGTAATCTTAAAGAATACAACTGTGATATTGATTTTCAAATCAGTTTAAACCTGGTATCCAACCCTATAGTTTATGGATTCTTCTCTGAAGGCCCTGTCCCACTGGCCGACAGACGCAAAACGCATGCATAAAGGACACAGCGGATGAGCAAAATTTCAGGGGTGGCTCCATCCGTTGTCATCTGCTCCAAAAAGTGGTGAAAATTTGCATAAACAGAACGGAAAAGAACGGACGTGGGTAGGATGTAGCGGGGATGTTAAACGGATGTTCGTAGGAAGCCTAGAGGATGACAGCAGATGGAAGTGGATGACACATCCGCAGGGGTTCCAGGGGAGAATTGTGAAGTGGACACATAGCGGAAGGGTCAGATGCATAGCGGATGACGCGGATGCATCACGGATGCCTATAGGAAGCAAAGTGGATGCATAGCAGATGTATATCGGATGCAAAGCATTCACTGCGCATGCGGGGAGTATGAATTGAATCAGCTCCGTGGATATAAAAGGATGCAGCTCGCACGCAGTCAGCATTCAGAGGAAAGACATGCTGCCACATAATTCTTCAAAGAACACCATGGTTCGTCAGTCAGGGAAGAAGAGAAAACCGGTGCCTACTCGTGCCAGCCCTGGCAAGAAGGCCAGCATCCCACCCCCTGGCACTGATTCTGAAGCTGCTGGTGCTTCTCCTGCTGCTGGTGCTTCTCCTGCTGCTGGTGCTGCTGGTGCTGGTGCTGCTGGTGCTGCTGGTGCTGCTGGTAATGCTATTGGTGCTGGTGGTGCTGCTGTTACTGAGACTGCTACTGCTACTGCTGCTGCTGTGGTGGACCAGCCCCAACGCCCTCAAAGCCCTGCTGCTGAAGGCCCTGCTGCTCAAGCCCTTGAAGGCCCTGCTGAAGCCCCTGCCAGAGGGAGGAAGAGGCAAGGGAAGGAGAAGGGAGAGAGGAAACAGTACACCATTTCCGAGGAGCATGAGGAGGAGGTGCTGGAATGGCTGAGGAAGAATGAGTACTTGTGGAGAAAGGGCCACAGACTCTATCGCGACACCAAGAAGAAACAGGCAGCTTGGAGAGACGAGGCAGAGAGCCTGGGCTACACTGCAGATGTACTCTTGGGATGGTGGAAGCACATGCACACTTGGTATGGCAAGGTACACCTCAAAAAATCTGGCCGGGCCGCTGTCAAGCTCACTGACCAGCAAATGTACATCATGGCCAAGTGCAGCTCCCTGGAGGGTGAGGTCCACCACCCAGGAGAAGCCCCTCTGAGACCCCTCTCCCTCAGACAGCCCACAGACAGCCCAACCTCTTCCAGCCAGGAGCCAGCGAGCCTGTCCAGGCAGGTGTCTTCAGAGGTCCCCACGGCAGAGAGACCCTGGACATCTGCACTCCCCATGCTGGTGGACTTGGAGGATGATGCCCTGCTGTCACAAATGGAGGAAGAAGTGGCAGCCACCAGAGACCAATGCACCCCCACCCCCAGCTCCACAGGATACAGCAGAGAGGCAGACTGGAGGGCCAGAACCACAGTCTCCTGTTGGAGATCAGGGACACAATGAAGACCAGAACAGAACTGCTCTCTCAGCTGATCCACTTGGACAGAGGATCCTCCAGCCACCACACTTTCATTACCTATGTGAGCCACACCTTGAGGGATATGCCGGAGGCCCAATATCAGGTGATGAAGGAAAATATCACAGCACTTCTGCACAACCCTCAAGGCCCAGCTGAACCTGCTCCAACGCAGTGCAGGTCCTCCACCCCAGGCAATGTCACAGCACTTCCACGGCTTTCAACAGCCCCTTACCTACCAAGGCGATGAGTACCAGGACTTCCCACAACAAAAACAGACCTTCCCAGTCCAGGTCCAGGTTCATCGCACGACACAGATGCCATACCTCGCCCAGCTGCAGACCAGACAGCCCCACTACACTCCTCCTTCCTCCACCCCACAGCCAAGCCTGTCAAAGGACAATCTGTCATCAGTCTTGGTCCTAACATCCCAGGTACTTGATGAAGGACCTCTCAAACTCACGGGACTGAGTCAGCTCTCTGAGAGCTTCCTGAACACACCATCCCCTGTTGTACTCTTGGGGCCAAGCACCCCAATGGTGCCTCAGACCAGCACTCAAGCCACAGCCACCTCCACAGTCCCTGCCCACTTAACAGCTGAGACCATGGGCATGACTCAGAGTGACTGAGAATAGTGCCAGAGACTGAGTTGTTACTTGTTCACTTTATCTTTGCTTAAGACACTTTACTTGGTTCGTTTTGATTTTTTTAGAAAGTCACACAGTTTACTTCAGATAGTTATTAATAAAGGTTATCTTTGCTTAACACACTTGGTTAATTTTTTTTACTTAATAAAGTATTGGTGAAAACTTTGAAAAAATGGTTAAGCCTTTGCATGCTTGTGGGATAGGTAAGGATAGTTGTGGGATAGATAAGGATACTTGTGGGATAGATAAGGATACTTGTGGCATAGATAAACCGCCAGTGCAAACATAGTGGGACTGTATGGTCCACCCTCCCAGCTGCCACACATATGAACCTTTTGTATCAATAACAATTTATTCATTGATCAACACATTTCATTATAAACAAAGCTCTTTATTAATGCCCTATTCATTGTAGGGCCACTCAACATACATGGCACAATCTCATCAGTGTTATGCAACAGCTTCAAGGAAGCATCCATTAACCATCTATCATCCTGTCTTGCCACTCCACTGCTCCTGCTGGGGAGTTGCACCATTGTCTCAGGAGGTTGCGTTGCTTCTTCCCTTCACGTGAAGCTTTGTTGGGGCCTTGTACATCCACAGTGTCTATCAGGTTTCGTCCTTGCCTCCATTCACCAGGCTCCATGTTCCCTTTCCCTTGTTGATGGTCGACAAGTCTGTTCTGCAACACTGGGTAGCGAGTGCACATGAGAGTGTGCAGGATGTAGCAAGCTTCCACGATGCTCCTCACAGTCTCTGGGTCATGCTGCATGTTGGTGAAAATTATCTGGAACCTGTTGGCCAGGATGCCAAAGGCGTTCTCCACCACACGTCTTGCCCTGGACAGTCTGTAGTTGAAGATCCTCTCTTCATGGGTGAGGTATCTTGAAGTATAGGGCTTCACGAGGTAGGTTCTGAGGGAGAAAACATCATCACCAAGGATGAAGTAGGGCACATCTTGTGTGTCATTGGGTAGGGGGTCTGGATCTGGAAAACCCATGATGAGGTTGTGTTCCAGTCCATCCTTGAGGTCACTGGCATTGTATTCCTGGCTATCTGAAGCTGACCTGTTGCCTGAAGCATTGATGTAGATGAACTTTTAGCCAGCATCAACCATGGCAAAGAGGATGATACTGAAGAAGCCCTTGTAGTTGAAATAAGTGGACCCTGAGTTGGCTGGAGCTTTGCAGGCCACGTGCTTCCCATCTTATGGCTCCAATGGTGTGGGGAAAGTTCCACTTCTGATACCACTGTTCTGCAACTTTCATGTGTGGATGATTGATTACATTATTATTGATAATAAAGGGCCATAGGTGTGGCACCTGGGAGGGTGGACCATACAGTCCCACTCTGCTTGCACTGGAAGTTTATCTATCCCATAGCTATTACCCATCCCACAGGTATCCCTGCCCATCCCACAGGTATCCCTGCCCATCCCACAGCTTTTACCCATTCCGAAGGTATCCCTACCCACCCCACTGCTATCCTTACCCATCTCAAAGGTATCCCTGCCCACCCCATTGCTATCCTTACCCATCCCACAAGCATGCAAAGGCTTAAACCATTTCTAAAAGTTTCCACCAAGACTTTATTTACAAAAATAAATGAAGCAAGTGTGTGAAGCAAAGATAAACTCTATTGAACAACAAGCTGTAAAAGAAAAATGACCCAAGTCAAGTGTCCAAATAAAGTCTACAGGTAGCCACCCAGTCTCTGGCACTCTTCTTGGTCACTCGGCGGTGTGCCCAGTCTCAGGGGTGAAGGGTCCACGTGCTGTGGAGGTGGCTGGTGCTGGAGTGCTGGTCTGAAGCCCCTCTGGGGTGCCTGGCCCCGAGAGGACAACAGGTGATGGTGTGTTGAGGAAGCTCTTGGACAGCTGGCTCAGCCCCGTGATATTGAGAGCTCCTTCCTCCATGCCATGGGGTGTCAGCCCCAGTACCGAGGACAGATGTTCTGAGGCTGGGCTTGGCTGTGGGGTGGAGGAAGGAGAAGTGTAGTGGGGCTGTCTGGTCTGCAGCTGAGTGAGGACTGGTGTGGGTGGCATCGGTGTCGTGGGTGGCATCGGTGGCATCAGTGGAACTGGTGGCAACGGTGTCATCCGATGACTCTGTGCCTGGACTGGGAAGGGCTGCTGCCTATGCTGCTGGACCTCCTGGTAGCCGTAGCCCTGGTAGTTGAGGGCCTGTAGAAAGCCTTGGAATGGGAGGGACATCACCTGGGGTGGAGGAGCAGACCTGGACTGGGTGGGAGCAGGTTCCTCTGGGTCTGGAGGGTTGTGAAGCAGCTCAGTGATCCGGTCCTTCACCACCTGGTACTGGGATTCCGCCATGTCCGTGAGGGTCTGGTTCACTTAGGTGAGGAAGGGCTTGCGGTTGGAGGATGAGGAGTCGGTATGGACCAGCTGAGAGAGGAGATCTATGCTGGTGCGGATGGTGTCCCTGATCTCCAGCAGGACAGTGTGGCTCTCCCCCTCCTGTCTGGCTCTCTGCCTTTCTGTGGAGGCAGAGCTGGGGGTGGATGCAGGTAGGGATGTGGTGGATGTGCTGTCTCCTTTCTCCCACTGCACCAGGGAGTCCTCCACGTGGTCCACCATGGTTAAAACAGCTGTCCACAGGTTCTCCGCCGTGGGATGCTCCACAGAAACCTGCCTGGAGACAGGGTCTGACTCTCGGCCGGAAGAGGACTGGCTCTCAGCAGGCTGCCGGAGAGAGAGGGTCATGAGAGGGGCTGCTGCTGCTCCTCGGTGGCGGATCTCACCCTCCAGGAAGCTGCACCTGGCCATGACATAGGTCTCTCTGTCTGTCAGCTTAACTGTGGCCTGGCCAGATTTCTTGAGGTGTAGCTTCCCGTACCAGGTGTGCATGTGCTTCCACCAGCCGAGGAGCATATCCGATGTGTAGCCCAGGCTCTCTGCCTTCTCTCTCCAAGCAGCCTGCTTCTTTTTGGTGTCCCTGTACAGCTGGTGTCCCTTCCACCACAGATAGTCATTCTCTCTCAGCCACTCCAGCACCTCATCCTCGTGTTCCTCTTCGATGGAGTATTGCCTCCTCTCCCTATCATGCGTCTGCCTCTTCCTCCCTCTGGCAGGGCCATATGGGCCCTCATCAGAGGGACTTCGAGGTTGTAGGGGCTGCTCCTCCACACCACCAGCAGTAGCAGCAACAGCAGGATCATAATCAATCATCATCATCAGCAGCAGCACCAGCAGGATCATAATCATCATCATCATCATCAGCAGCAGCAGCACCACCACCACCACCAGCAGGATCATCATCAGCAGCAGCAGCAGCACCAGTACCAGCAACACCAGCAACACCAGGATCAGCAGCAGCAGAGTAAGCACCAGGAGCCCCAGCAGGACCAGGAGCATGAGCAGGACGAGCAAGATCAGCAGTACGAGGAGCAGCTTCAGCAGAGTAAGCACCTGTAGAAGCACCACCGCCAGAAGCAGCATCAGCAGAGTAAGCACCAGCAGAAGCACCACCGCCAGAAGCAGCATCAGCAGCATCAGCAGAGTAAGCACCAGCAGAAGCACCACTGCCATAAGCATCATCATCAGCTCCTCCAGAAGCAGAAGCAGCAGAAGCCCCAGCACCAGAAGATCAAGCCCGGGCAGCAGAAGCCCCAGCAGAAGCAGAGTGATTGCCAGGGGGCGGGAGGGTGGCCCTATCGCTCTTGCCAGGGCTGGCAGCAGATGGCTGAGGCTTCCTCTTCTTCCCCATGGTTGTGGGGTTGCTGGCTGGCAGGGAGGCTGGCAGGGAGGCTAGCAGGCAGGCAGGCACCAAGGCTGGCAGGCAGGCTGGCAGGCAGGTTGGCAGGAAGGCTGGCAGGAAGGCTGGCAGGCAGGCAGGCACCAAGGCTGGCAGGCAGGCATGCACCAAGGCTGGCAGACAGCAAGGCTGGCAGGGAGGCTGGCTGGCAGGCAGGCAGCAAGGCTGGCAGCAAGGCATTCAGACAGGGCAGGCTGGCAAGGCACTCAATGTGTTTGGATGCAGGTCTTTCCTCTGAATGGTGACCTGCTTCCAAGCTGCTTCCCTTTATAACCGTGGGGCTGACACAATACATCCCCCTCCGCATGTGCAGTGAACGCTGTGCATCTGCTAGGCTTCCGCTGTGCATCCGCTAGGCTTCCGCTCTGCATCCGCTTCATCCACTGTGCATCTGCTTCATCCGCTCAGCGTCCGCTCTGCATCTGCTCTTTCTGTTCCGCATCCGCTTTGCTGTACTCCCCCGGAAGCCTAGCGGATGTGCCATTCTCTCTCATCCGCTCCCATCCACTAGGCTTCCGCTCTGCATCCATTTTCCTTCTGCTCTGCATCCTCCCCCCGTCCGTTCCTTTCCGTGTTATCCACTCTGGTTATGCAAATTTTCGCCCCTTTTGAGAGCGGATAACAATGGATGGAACATTTTTCTCGTCCGCTGTGTCCTTTTTACAAACATTTTGCATCCATTGGGCAGTGTGACAGGGCCTTTAGAAGAAATTACTGGTCTAATCTTGTAAGGAAGGCAGGAAGGAAACATTCTGGTGTTGCTTACAGAAACTGCCTCTCTGTTAACCCTTAGTATGTTTTTGGCAGGACTAGACTTCCTGTCTCAGCAACTTCTTTGGAGTTTTTTTTCCTCTCCTTTGCTGGTACTTTCCTTGTGTGTAGTGACAATTCAAAGTTACAATGGCACTAAAACAAGTGACTTATCACCATTTTTCACACTTATGACTGTTGCATTATCCCCACAGTCATGAGAGCCCAGACATGATGCATGTCTTGATGTGAGTGATATTGAGTTGGCCACATCCAGCCAATAACATGACCCCCAAGCCACGCCCACTACCTAAGCCATGCCCACAGAACCGGTTGCTAAAAATTTGAATCCCACCACTGACTAGAAGACAACCTATTATTTCATCAGTTCATAATGGTGACTTTTTATTCAGTGTTCAAAGGTCAGTTGTATTGTCTTTGATGGTATATAGAGGTGTTTTTTTTTTTCCTAAGCTACATTTTCCTAAGCTACATTTTGAAGCAACCTAAAATCCATTTCCTCTGTTAAATGTCAATACCTTTTTATGCTTCAACATATTTTTTTTTAAAAGATGAATATTCTTTTAAAGGAAAAGCCACTTAGAATGCTCCCATGAACCATCCACTTGTACTATAATGCTTCTAGGATGAAAAAAAATATAATATAAATTGCAATCTTAGATATAATGCCTTGTTTTCATTATCTGAGCTAACTCAGAAATACATGTCATTCAAAAGCAAGCCAGGAAATTAATGGCTGGGTTGAAGAAAAAAAAACCATTAGGAATCTCTATATTATACTTGTAGTTCAAAAACACATTATTTTCATTCTTGTAGGTGCAATTAGCAGTTTATTAGAGTCACATTGTGAAGCATACACACACACGAAAAGGTATCAGGACATATCCAAAACAGAAATAAAATGATCTCTGTGTGTAAGTGTATATGTATGTAATGGATTTTTCTTTTTACTGACATCTTTCTTCCAATATTCTGGATGGAATGCGGGATAAGGCCTATCTATCTCCCAAGAAGTGTTCCATCTAAGAACTGAATATGGGAGGTTTTCTTTCATCCATGGATACTTTCTGATTCATTGTTATAGCAATTTTAGCAAAAATTATAATTGCAACAGTAAACATTAATAGAAACTGAAAAAATACAAGAATAAAATGAGTAGAAGATGCAAAAAAGGGAAAAAGAAAAAAGAGGAAAAGAAAGAGAAATGAAGAAAAATAAGAATATAGACAGGGATAAAAAAAGAAAGTAACTCCTACTTCATCCCAAGTTTAATTAATTTTAGTAAAGTATCATCTTCTCTTAAAAAATCTCTTCTTCCCATATCTCATTTATTATCTCAAAACAAATTCATACAAATTGGGTGTCCTTAAAGCCATAATCTCACAGGGCATCCCCCGTAAAACCTAGTAGGTGTAATTTCTTCATCAGCTCTCTCACCCAATGAAAAATATGAGAATCAGCAAATGTCAGGGAGAGGTAGCTACCAGGAACTTCCAGAAAGAGCACCCGAAACCACCATTTAAAGATGTTAATCCATGCCATACATTCGACTGATCGAGTGCTCAGTTCCAGGTACATCGGAGCAAAACCAACACAAAGAGGAAGACCCAGAAGTTTTCTAAGAAAGACAGCCTGGGTTCTTTCAATACAATCCTTGAAGCCCCGTATCCATATGGGAATTCCGTAAAGAGTTTGAGCCAAAGGTTTGGCTTTGTAAATATGCAGAGCGGAAGGAATAAACTGGCCTCCTTGGATATAAAAAAAATATTAAAATCTGCTGGCGACTATAGGAGGCTGAATTCAGCACATGGGTTCAATGTCTAGTCCAAGCACCGGCGTTCTGAAATTGAATACCTAAATACTAAAAATGGAAAACCTGCTTAACAGCATTATCATTGATAGCCCAGTTATACAATTTCTGCATCACACCTTGACTGCAAATGTCTGAAGACTGACTCACAGCTCCCAATGTTCACTGCCCTGCAAGGATGGGATGAATCTCAATGTCTCACTGCTTTACCTTCTAGTAAGGATGGGTCGAGTCACAGATCATTGAGCACTTTTGAATAGAGCACTTTTGAATTTAGCGCTTATCGAGGAATGAGCTCTTTTCTGGCGTGCTGGTCTATGATGGGAGGAATCAGAAATTTCCTAGTATTTTTTAATTGAGCGTTTACTGAGGAATGGCACTCTGTTCTAGCTTGCTAGCAAGTCTCGGGCATTAGGCTTTCCATCTCGCCAGCTGGATCCACAGGGATTTGAGGGCTTGTCGCTTGGTGCTGCCCATGCCCGCTGGAGCTCCTCACACTGCTGCTACTGCCGACGCCATCTTAAAAGCATTCCAATTGTGGCAAAAGCTGACTTCCCAACCATCCTATAGATCAGGCACTGTAACCACTCTTTGCCTTTACTGTTGCCATAGCCCAACAAAACAAGATAAACCTTTCTTTAACATAAAGCCTCTATGGTTTCTGGTGTTTTCAGGCTACATGTAAATACAAATCATTGAACAAAGTGCTAAATACAGTGGTTCCTAAAGCATATGTCATTGAGGGTTGCTTTTCCTTTCCCCTGCCTAGCTGTTGCTGTCAACTCTTTTTAGAGCTATTTTTAAACAAGCCTTGGTATTTTTCTGAAAGAAAAGTACATGCCAGCCACTTCTGAACTGCATGACAGGTACAGGTTGCAAGGAGACAATTCTTCCAGTTCTCCAAACCCACAGTTCATCTCTATGTAATGAGAAAAAAATTGCTTTCCTATCTTTGCTGGTCATGCCACCCTCTAAAGCCCTGGCAGCTTTGAGATGAGTTGCCAATGCTGAGCAAGTTGAGAAAGAAGGTCATATGTTTTTGACATGTTTTAATCCCACTGAGGAATTCTACAGCACAGTGGAGAGACAACAAGAGATACTTGACAAGAGAAACCACAGTTGAAGTGATATGTGATGGCTCTTTGATACAAACTGGGCCCAGAGATTGAAAAAGTGGAGAAGTGCCTTTAATGTGCTCCCTAAAAGAGTCGATGCCAAGCAAATTAACTACATCATTAACTATATTGTTAAGGAGTCATCGTGAATTGTTTGCATGCCAACCCAAGACAATGGCTGGTGAACATTTTAACATCAAGGCAGCCAAACATAAGTTGCTGCCAGAATGGATGGTACAGAACCACATAGGAGATGATACAAAAGCAAAGTTATGAGGATGTGCCCTTTGAAAACAGTGAGGGACCTCCTTAAGACATTTAGCAGAATATGAGAACCAGCTCCTTACTATATTTGTGGCTCTATAATTGCAAAGACATTTTTTTTGCCTTAATTTGTAAAATTGCCAGCTGAGCCCACGTGTCCATTGTGGGCTTGTCCATTGCTGTTTTCTTTCCTTCTCTCTTTTCCCAGTGTAATACAATGTCTTTCCCATGGAGCTCAATCTGTTACAGACTTGCAGGTGTCTCCATTGCTCTTGTCCACCCTCTTCTCAGTGGCTGTTTACACTGGTTTCATTTGTTTTATCATACGTCAAAGTATAAATCACTCACATATAACTTTAAGGTATTTATTTATCTTTTTCTTGAGGTAAAAATATAATGACACTCTCCCTTGCTTTATTCATAGATCAGTACTAAATTTGTTGTCAAACTGTTCCTGCTCTTAAAATTTTTAAGCATTTTTAATCCTGGCAATATTAATTTAAAATGGAAACAAAAGAATCATTTATCTCACCCACTATATGGGGTTTCCTGCACACTGTTTTTCTTAGAGTTCCCTTTCTTGAGTAATAACATGTAAATTGTACCTTGTGAGAAAGAAATGTGTATTCAGAAAGAAAATTCACAGGAGCAGCTGTAGTACCTTCAAAATGAATAGCTTTAAAAAAAAAAAAAAAAAGCCAGAGAGGGGAAGATTTTCCAGAGGAGAGCAATAAATTTGTTTACTGTTTAATTCTGTCTCTAAATAATAATCTGGGAACTTAACTCACTTAAAAATATACCCCGCATAAAAGAGCTTAAGTTATGAAACTGTATGCTGGGACACAAAGGCAAAAGAAGAGTGAAAAGTATTAATATCCAGCTGTTTAGCAAATAGTTATATTTATGTTTCTATCACTTTTAAGGCACAACATAGAAATAAAACAACAACACTGGCCATTCTTCCCAGGTCAGTTTCATCCTCATGTTTCAACAGAAACATGTTCTGAGAACAGTCACAACTATTTGAACAAAAAAAAGGGCCATATAATTCCAAAGTAGTAATCGCGGAGTAGTCACTTCTTTAATACTTTGTGCATAGTATGGATAAATCATTAGGCCTGGCTAGATTAACAGGTGGTTTGTATTTACTAAAACTGATCTATCCACTCATCATTCAGGTGTTTCCCTTAAATGCACCCTATAGAAGGATAGAGTCTGCATTGCAGTTCATCACCTCATTTAGCATTCCTTCTTTGGGTGGAATTACATGACAGAGTTTGTGATTATTATTTGACACCTAGTCTTCATAAAGGATGGATGGCTCAAAGTCATGGAAGTGTCATCCATAATAAATTATGGCTCAGCTTTAATCTTTCTTTTCATTTGAGGTAATATCAAAGGAGAATATCATGGGCCGTTTTTTTTTTTCTGTCTCTCCAACACTTGAGCTTTCAGAATTTAACTGGAAGGGTGGGGGGAAACGGCTATGAAAGTACTAAATTTGACATGTTTATTGTTCACATTAACTCCATTTTTAATAATCCTTCAAATGGCAAATCATAATTTAAAGCTATTCATTTTTTTGGATACTGAAATATTGCCCACTTTAATCTTGCAGGTAGAATTTTGTTACAATTAAACTAGAAACCACAAAACAAGATATGGCAGTTGAAGGTAGCTACATATTGCCACATTTCATGGGTTTTCTCAAAAGGTGAAATTAAATGAAGATTGTGATTTAAGTTGCATTCCAGTAAATGTAGTAGAGAGATCTGGGATATTTTTTGGTCTAAATTAAAAATATTGTCTATCAGAACTTTATTTACAAGTATTTCAGGGTCTCTATATCTTTCAGTACTTATATTAAGTAGACTTCTCCAAACACAATGTTCTCTGTGTGTGCTACTGCAGTGGCCACTGTCTTCCAGCTAATATGGTATTTAAATAACTGGGACACTCAGAGGGAAATTAAAAAAAAACCTGCCTTCATCATTTGGAGCTTGGAGACTTTTTCCCATAGGCTGTGGGTCAACTAGTTGGTACATCAAATGGTTGGGTTCTCTTACCATCACCTGAGACAGGAAAGAGTTAGTGTCCATAGCTACTGGTGTCCAAGACAGGATCTGGACCTACAGTACCTCCTTGTGTCCTTATGTTTATTCAGACAGATAAAAGTTAGGACATAAACTGCATCAGGACATATAGTCACCATAAAACTAAACTGTAAATCCTGACAGTACTAGACTAGCATGGAGTATAGCATTTCATTCATTATGGTGTGTTCCTTATTGTCATTCCCTATTTGAAGGATATGTTAGATGCATCATTAATCCTGGAGAAAATCTACCCATATGGTGGTTATGGGGTAGGTGGGATAGAAGCTTTGCAGCACCCTGCTAGCCAAAGCAGGGTATAGGGGTCCACATGCGCCCCCCCATGCCTCATTTTCACCCCCCCCCCACCATGGCCTTCTGCAGCATTCTTGCAGCTGAAAATGGGTTGCATGGTTTGTTTTTGGCCCATTTTTTGCCTATTTTTGGCTGGTTTTTTAGCTGGTTTTCAGCCTGTTTTTTGGCCCATTTTTGGCTGGCATAGTACTGCAGGAGGCCATGGAGGGTGAAAACAAGGCACAGGGGACCATACATAGCCCATTTTAGACACATCATGAAGGCATCATGAGTTAATCCTTTAATGGTTCCAGGCCAGCCCCATGGGCTGGATTTAAGTATCCCATGGGCTGAATCCAGCCCACAAGCCTTGAGTTTAACATCTGAGTTAGACATTCCAGGCAAGTTAGGTTTTTGGAATATGTTTGTTAAATACAAAGTACTTAACATAAAGAGTTTTATTTAGATATTTAAAAATAATGTCTTGTAAACAGAAGGAAGAAATGATAATTATTGATGCTTGCTGATTCAACAAATATATAATATCATGCATATTGTTGTCATTTTGTTTTTGTAACTTCAAGTCAGTTTTTATCTCCTTCTAACTGCCTGGTCTGGTCCAGGAAGGGTTTCCAGAAGTGGTTTGCCATTGCCTACTTTTCAATGCTGATGCAGAAGGACTCACCCAAGGTCATGCAGCTGGCTTTGTACCTAAAGTGGTAAAAGAACACATGTTTTTGTTTCCTAACCAGGCCTTAACCAGTACATCAAATTGGCTCTTTTATGCATAAGATTTACCACCTTTTGAAAGTTCTACACACTTACAATATTTTCTTGTATTGCTTCCTGATAGCAATTATATGATCTTCTTAATGCTAACTTGGTAGCAAGTTTTCTATTTTTAAAATAGAAATAGAGATAGTTGAAATGTTCATAGACATGCCATAACTTTTCAGTACCTGAGCCAATTGCAAAAAAATGTTAGTAAATTGATGCCAATGCCATAGTTAAAATATTATTAAGATTCCAGCTGCACATAACTTTTTGCCTTTTTCTTCCAATCTTTTTCTCTTAATTGGAACAAATTAGTTTAAACTTTTGTAAATTGCCTCCATGCATTTTTAATGTTTTGATTATTATTCAATGAGTTTCCATATCTCTGCAAATCATGCAGACTCAAACTGGATCTGTTTGAAAGAGTTAATACCATAGAAACATGAATAACATCCCTTGACTCCATAGTAGCATCACTGGATGCTTTAAAAGAATGATTATCCAGCCTTGAAAAAAAAGATACAATGCAAAAACCTGAACATCCAATCGCGACAAACCACATCTCTACCCAACAACCACAACCCAATCAACAACCCAATCCACAAAAAAACATAAATCAGACAAATAATGATATCCCAATCCTCATCAGAGAAGCTGTTGAGTACGAATGGAAACATCCAAATGCCATCTTATTTGGTCTACAGGACATCAGTGACAATGATGACATCACAACTGTCCAATACATCATCAGTGATTATCAAGCATTAGCCATCTCCCCTGAAAAAATACTTGACATTTCCCACATTTGCCGAGAGCTCAAAAACAGAGACAGCTCTGTGGCCCCATGCTTTGCAGGGTCATTTGCAAAAATGAATCAAGCAAATATAAATTCATTTATACTATAAATTCACTTGCTGTTCTTGTCCTGACTTAACCATACAGCAACATGCCCGTTCCTGTGTACTCTGCACAGAATTCAAAAAACATTTAGATAATGGAGCGAAGGACCTGTACATTGGCTACTGGAATGACTGTATCAAAAGTAAATCACACAACCTGCAACTCAGCTTTAACCTTCAACCACAATCCTATTTCAACCAATCCACCATCACCCAAGACTAGGCAGACACATCCCTAACTACTTCAATTCCAATTGCAGCTGGCCTTAAATGCAAGCTACTCAATGCAAGAAGCCTTGTGAATAAAATAGCTGAATTTCTCCACTTCCTAAATATGGCTAAAGCCCATGTCACACTGAACCAACGGATGCAAAGAGGATGTAAAATGGACAAAAAAGCTTGCCACCTATTGGTTAACGCGATGTACTCACTGCCTCTGTTTTGCTTCCTCTCTAACCGTCCAGCATCCATTTATGGATGTTTCATCCGCTCAGAAAGTTTTGAGCTGCTCAAAACTTTTGCGCGGAAAATGTATCCAATTCGTCTGTTCTGCATCCGCTAGGCATCCGCTACGCATCCGCTACGCATCCGTTATGCATCCGTTACGCATCTGCTATATCCGCCAGGCGTCCGCTGCACATCCGCGCAACTCACATCCGCTCGGATGCAGGGAGGAAGCGGAACGGATGCAGAACGGATGCAGAATGGATGCCTAGCGGATGCAGCATGGAAACAAAGCATTTAAAAAGGAAAAAACGTCCGCAGAGGGGACCTATCTTGGATATTAAGGATGTCTAGAGGATGCCTAGAGGATGCAAAGGGACACCTATACTGCCTATAAAAAGGGGGAGCAACACATCTGGATCTCACTTTCAGACCAGCAGCCCTGCTGCAAACCTCTGCAGCCTTCATCTGACTCTTCCTCTTCCACAGCATCCAGTCATCTCCACCGTGGATCGTAACACAGTCCTTTTGGCAGTCACCATCCTTCTGCAACAGTGCGAAGCCATCTACAGGCTCTGTGAACTCTACTACAGGAAGAAAAAGGGGCGGCCAAGAAGCATCTGGGTACGAAGATGGTTCGCCAGAAGAGCAGAGGACGGACTGTACAACAAGCTGATGGTGGAGCTCAGGAACGAAGACACTTGGGCATTCCAGAACTTCATGAGGATGCCTCCAGCCATGTTTGACGAAGTTGTGCAGTGGCTGACACCCAGGTTGACCAAGGCAAATACCAACCTCTGGCCCAGCCTGGAACCTGGGCTCAAGGTGGCACTCACTCTGCGCCACCTGGCCTCAGGGACCACCTACAGGAGCATGCAGTACGGCTGGAGGGTGCCATCCAACACCATCAGCATTGTGGTCAGAGAAGTGGTGCAGGCCATCATCGAAGAATACAAGGAGGAGCTCTTCCAGTGCGCCTCCACTGAAGAAGGATGGAAGAAAGTTGCAGAGCAGTGATATCAGAAGTGGAACTTCCCCCACACCGTTGGAGACATAGATGGCAAGCACGTGGCCTGCAAAGCGCCAGACAAGTCGGGGTCCACTTATTTCAATTACAAGGGCTTCTTCAGCATCATCCTCTTCGCCATCGTCGATGCTGACTACAAGTTCATGTACATCGATGCTTCAGGCAACGGCTCATCTTCAGATGCCCAGGTATACAACGCCAGTCACCTCAAGTAGGAGCTGGAATGCAACCTCATTGTGGGCTTCCCAGATCCAGAACCCCTGCCCAACAACACACAAGATGTGCCCTACTTCATCGTGGGGGGTGATGCCTTCTCCCTCACAACCTACCTCATGAAGCCCTACACCTCCAAATACCTCACCCGTGAAGAGAGGATCTTCAACTACAGGCTGTCCAGGGCAAGG
>BLBF01000002.1:98777617-98789481 GCA_015471245.1 Laticauda colubrina
TATCTATCTATCTATCTATCTATCTATCTATCTATCTATCTATCTATCTATCTATCTATCTATCTATATGTGTGTATATGTGTGTATATATATAGATATATAGAGATATACATATATATATTCTTAAGTTTTTGCGGGTACTTACATGTATGCTATTCAGCATTGTTCGGGTATTTTCCTGCATCATAATAGTTGTGCTTTTAAATTTGTAGCAACGTTTCAGGAGAAGATAATTTGCCATCATCAGGCTTCTTTATTGTGTTTGTCTCTGAGTCAGACTTTCACAGCCATTTCAGTTTTAAATTTGGGGCTAGCCTACGCTGTGCCAGAATGGTTTTTTCTTCATCCTGATTGGTTGGGAGTCTTGGTCTATGTTTATTGGTCTATGTTTATTGGAGTTTGCTGTGTTCTGCTTGACTGGTGTTTATAATATCTTCTGTCTGTTTTGTGGCTTTTTTCTGTTAATTTATTCCTGTAGGAACACAATTGTTCCATGCGGAAAGAAGCGCGGGAGACCGGGTTCCAAACAACAACTCTTTATTTCAAACCGCAAGGTAAAACCCCTGTCACACAGCACCAAAAGATGGAAAGAGGATGTAAACCAGAGAGAAACATTTGCCATCCATTGGTTAACACGATGCATCCATTCTGTACTCACTGCGTCCATTTTTCATACTCTCTATCCGTCCAGCATCCGTCTATTGACATTTCATCTGCTCAAAAAGTTTTGAGCTACACAAAACTTTTTGAGCGGAAAATGTATCCAACATGTCCATTATACATCCGCTATGCATATGGGGAATATCCGTTATACGTCCGTCGTCATCTGTTATGCATCCGCTATATCCGCTAGGCATCCGCTGTGCATCCGCGCAACTCGTATCCGCTCCAGTGGAAAACAGACACAGGGAGGAAGTGAAACGGATGCGGAACAGACACGCAGCATTAGTAGCATGGACGTAGAAAGGATGAAAGTAGATACAGCTCACATACAAAGCATTAAAACAGAAAAAACGTTCCTACAGGGGACGTATCTCGGATAATTAGGATGTCTGCAGGATGCCTAGAGGATGCAAAAGGACACCAAGCGGAAAACCTATATTTCCTATAAAAAGGGGGAGAAATCACCTGGATCTCACTTTCAGTCCAGCAGCCCTGCTGTGCAGATCTCTTCAGGCTTCATCTTGCTCTTGCTCTTCCACAGCATCCAGTCATCTCCACCATGGATCGTCACACACTCCTTTTGATAGCAACCATCGTTCTACAACAGTGCGAAGCCATCTACAGGCTCTTTCACCTGTTCTACGCGAAGAAAAGGAGGCATCCAAGAAGTGTCTGGGTCCGAAGAGGGATCGCGAGAAGAGCAGAGTACAGACTGTATAACAAGCTGATGGTGGAGCTGAGTAACAAAGACACTCGTACATTCCAGAACTTCATGAGGATGCCGCCAGCCATGTTTGACGAAGTTGTGGAGCAGCTGAGACCCAGGTTGACAAAGGCAAACACCAACTTCCGGCCCAGCCTGGAACCTGGACTCAAGGTGGCACTGACTCTGCGCCACCTGGCCTCCGGGACCACGTAAAGGAGCATGCAGTACACCTGGAGGGTGCCACACAACACCATCAGCATTGTGGTCAGAGAAGTGGTCCAGGCCATCATCGAAGAATACCTGGAGAAGCTCCTCCAGTGCCCCTCCACTGAAGAAGGCTGGAAGAAAGTTTCAGAGCAGTGGTATCAGAAGTGGAACTTCCCCCACACCACTGGAGCCATAGATGGCAAGCATGTGGCCTGCAAAGCTCCAGTCAAGTCAAGGTCCACTTATCACAACTACAAGGGCTTCTTCAGCATCATCCTCTTCACCATGGTCGATGCTGACTACAAGTTCATGTACATCGATGCTTCAGGCAACAGCTCATGTTCAGATGCCAAGGTATACAACGCCAGTCACCTCAAGGAGGGGCTGGAACACAACCTCATCATGGGCTTTGGAGAACCAGACCCCCTGCCCAACAACACACAATATGTGCCATAATTCATTGTGGGGGATGACGCCTTCTCCCTCAGAACCTACCTCATGAAGCCCTATACTTCCAGATGCCTCACCCATGAAGAGAGGATCTTCAACTACAGGCAATCCAGAGCAAGGCGGGTGGTAGAGAACGTCTTTGGCATCCTGGCCAACAGGTTCCAGGTACTTCTCACCACCATGCAGCATCACCCAGAGACTGTGAGGAGCATCATGGAAGCTCGCTGCATCCTGCACAATCTCATGTGCACCTGCTACCCAGTGTTGCAGAACAGGCTTGTGGACCGCCAACAAGGCAATGGGGACATTGAGCCTGGTGAATGGAGGCAAGGGCGAAACCTGATAGATACTGTGGATGTGCAAGGCCCCAACAGAGCTTCACGTGAAGGGAAGAAGCAGTGCAACCTCCTTAAACACTGGTGCAACTCCCCAGCTGGAGCAGTGGAGTGGCAAGACAGGATGGTAGATGCTTAATGGATGCTTCTTCAGCCTGTTTCATCATACTGATGAGATTGTGCCATGTATGTTGAGTGGCCCTACAATAAACAGGGCATTTAATAAAGAGTTGTGTTTATGTTGAAATGTGTGGATGAATGATTAAATTGTTATTGATAATAAAGGGCCAAAGGTGTGGCACCTGGGAGTGTGGACCATACAGTCCCAATATGCTTGCACTGGAGGTTTATCTAACCTACAGCTATTCCCCATCCCAAAGGTATCCCTGCCCATCCCACAGCTATTACCCATCCAACAGGTATCCCTGCCCATCCCACAGCTATTACCCATCCCACAGGTATACCTGCCCATCCCACTTCTATCCTTACCCATCCCACAAGCATGCAAAGGCTTAAACCATTTTTAAAAGTTTCCACCAAGACTTTACTGACTAAAAGAACTGAACCAAGTGTGTGAAGCAAAGATAAACTTTATTAATAACAAACTGTAAAAGCAAAATGACCCAAGAAAAGTGTCCCAAGCAAAGATAAAGTCAACAGGTAGCAACCCAGTCTCTGGTACTCTTCTCAGTCACTCTGAGGCATGCCCATAGTCTCAGGGGTGAAGGGTGCAGGTGCTGTGGAGGTGGCTGCTGCTGGAGTGCTGGTGTGTGGAGGAAGCCCTCAGAGACCTGGCTTAGTCCTGTGATGTTGAGAGGCCCTTCCTCCAGGACATGGGGTGTCAGTCCCAACACCGATGACAGATGTTCTGAGGCTGGGCTTGGCTGTGGGGTGGAGGAAGGAGGAGTGAAGTGGGGCTGTCTGGTCTGCAAGTGAGGGAGATGAGGCGTGGGGGGCATCTGTGGAGTCGGTGGCATCTGTGGCGTGGGTGGTATCTGTGGCATTGGTGGCATCTGTGGCATTGGCGGCCTCTGTGGCATTGGTGGCATCTGTGGCATCCGTGGCATCGGTGGCATCCGTGGCATCGGTGGCACCAGTGGCGTATGATGAACCTGTGGCTGGACTGGGAAGGGCTGCCTGTGCTGCTGGAACTCCTGTTATCCATAGCCTTGGTAGGTGAGTTCCTGTGGAAAGCCTTGGAAGGGCTGTGACATCACCTGGGTTGGAGGAGCAGACCTGGACTGGGTCGGAGTAGGTTCAGCTGGGCCTGGAGGGTTGTGCAGAAACTGGTGATCCTCTCCTTTATCACCTGGTACTGTGATTTGGACATGTCCATGAGGGTCTGGTTGACGTAGGTGAGGAAGGGCTTGCAGTTTGAGGATGGTATGTTGGAGTGTACCAGCTGAGAGATGAGATCTACGCTGCTTTTGATGGTGTTCCTGATCTCCAGCAGGACAGTGTGGCTCTGTTCCTCCGGTCTGCCTCTCTGCCTGCTTTCTGTGGAGGTGGAGCTGGATTGCTCTCTGGTGGAAGTGCCCTCTCCTTGCTCCCACTGCATCAGGGGGTCCTCCATGCCCTCCACCATGGGGAATGCAGCTGTCACGGGGGTCTCTGTCATGGCACGCTCCACAGATACCTGCCTGGACACAGGAGCTGACTCGTGGGCTGCCTGGGAGAGAGGGTAGACAGAGGGGCTGCTCCTCGGTGGTGGATCTCACCCTCCATGAAGCTGCACTTGGCCATCACGTAGGTCTCCCGGTCGGTGAGCTTGACCGCGGCCTGGTCAGACTTCTTGAGGTGCAGCTTCTCGTACCAGGTGTGCATGTGCTTCCACCAGCCAAGGAGGACCTCCCAAGTGTAGGCCAGGCTCTCCGCCTTCTCTCTCCAAGCAGCCTGCTTCCTTTTGGTGTCTCGATAGAGCCTGTGTTCCTTCCGCCATAGATACTCGTTCTCCCTCAGCCATTTGAGCACCTCATGCTCATGTTCCTCTTTGATGGAGTATTGCCTCCTCTCCTGTTCTCACGTATGCCTCTTCCTCCCTCTGGCAGGGCCATCTGGGCCCTCATCAGAAGGGCTTCGAGGTTCTAGGGGCTGCTCCAACACACCACCATCAGCAGGAGCAGCAACAACAACAGTAGCAGCAAAAGCAGGACCAGCAGCACCAGCAACACCAGCAGGACCAGCAGCACCAGCAGGACCAGCAGGACCAGGAGCACCAGCAGGACCAGAAGCAGCACCAGCAGAGTAAGCACCAGCAGAAGCACCAACATCAGGAGCAGCGCCAGCAGCGTATGCACCAGCAAAAGCACCAGCACCAGGAGCAATGCCAGCAGAAGCCCCAGCACCAGAAGAGTCAGCCTGAGCAGCAGAAGCCTCAGCAGAAGCAGTGTCAGGGCCAGGGGGTGGGATGGTGGCCCTGTCCTTCTTGCCAGGGCTGGTAGCAGATGGCACAGGCTTCCTCTTCTTCCCCATGGTTGTTGGCTGGAGCTGTGTCTGGCAGCAGGTCTTTCCTCTGAATGGTGACCTGCTTGCGAGCTCCTTCCCTTTATATCCGTGGGACTGACGCAATGCATCCTCCCCGCATGCGCAGTGAATGCTTTGCATCCGCTCTGCATCCGCTGTATCCGATCAGCATCCACTCTGCATCTGCTCCTTCAATTGCGGGTCTGCTTCGCTGTGCTCCCCCGGAAGCCCTGCAGATGTGCCATCTGCTTCCATCTGCTTCCATCTGCTAGGCTTCCGTGGAGCATCCGCTTTACATCCCCACTACATCCTTCTCACATCTGTTCCTTTCCGTTGTTGTCCGCTCTGTTTATGCAAATTTGGGCCACTTTTGAGAGCGGATAACAATGGATGGAATATTTTCTCATCTGCTGTGTCCTTTTTACATATGTTTTTCATCCGTCGGCCTATGTGACAGGCCCTTAAAGAACAGATCACAGGCCAAGCCGCGGCCGCCCTTTATATAGCGGCTAGCCTGCCGGCTTTAGCCAATGGCAGTTATTTAACTCTTCTCGCTCTTTGCCGGCTTTCCGGATTAATTCCTAGCAAAACAATCCATAAGTAGCCTTTTCGGCTAATCAGAATGAAATACGTGGAACCTACCAAGTTCCATACAGAACACCCCTCTCCCTTTAGTTCAGTCCAATGTGGGTGACGTAGTCGTGCATGTAGGTGGGGCTTTTCCTCGCTCTAGTTGACCTGCATGTCTGAGTCTTTTTTTGGTCTTCAAGCGGTTCGGTTGGGATCGCTGCCTCTCTCGATCTTCTCCATGGAAACTACTGGAAGGGTGAGTCAGCCATGCCGCTCCCACCTGAGTCTCTCGGGCCGATTGAGATGGCTCTGTCGCTCCCTCCTGGTTTAGCCAGGTTGGTTGAGCTGGCCTGGCTGCCACCTTCCAGGAAGGCCTCACTTTGTTCTCCTGCTCCCGGACTTCTTTCTTGGGGTTCATCGAACCGTGAGTGCTCTGTTTGGTTAGATTGTGGTTTTGCAGAGTTTGTAGTCTTGTTATGGAAGGTTCATCTCTCCCTTTTTTATTTATTTGTACTCCCCCCCCTCCTTGGTTGTTTTTTCATCAGAATTTATTATTTTCGGTTCTGTGGCAGTTTTTCTTTCGAGGTTGTGGTAACGAAGCTGGTCTATGTGCCACTTCAATTCCCTCCCATCGTCTAGCGTTAGTCAGTAGGACTGGGTGCCTGTGACTAGTGTGATGGTGGCTGGCAGCCGTAGGGGATCCCCAGTAAGGTTCTTGGCATAGACTAGGTCACCGATTTCAAAGGTACGGTATTTGCTAGGGGAGTCGGGGGCTTGTCCAATGGGGTGTATCCTGTCCAGGTAGGACCGTAGTTTCCTACCCATTAATAGTTCAGCCGGGTTTTTATTTGTAGTACTACTAGGGGTAATATGTTGCAATGTTCGTAAATGGTTGCGTTTGTCTTGCATGGCCCCCTTGTTCGTTCTCTCTAGGCCTTCCTTAGGATATCTAACCAATCGTTCAGCTCTGCCATTCGCAGCCAGATGGGCCAGCGCGGTTAAGGCATGATGGACACCCTGGGCAGTCAGGTATTGTTCGAACTGCAAGATGGTAAACTGAGGCCCGTTGTCCAAAAACAGGACATCAGATAGCCCGTGCATTGCAAATAGTTTGTAGAGCTGTTTCATGACAGCCTCGGTGGTTGTGGAAGCCATGACGATGACTTCCAACCAGTTCGGGTATGCATCGACAACAATCAAAAAGGTTTTCCCCTTCGTTGGCTCCGTGAAGTCAATGTGCACCATAGACCAAGGGCCCCGGGGAGTTTCCCAGTCTCGAATAGGTGCCTTTGGGGGGGATAGGCCTCGCTTTCTGACAGGCGTGGCATGTTTCAACCCAGCGTTCTATCTCTTTGTCCAGCCCTGGCCACCAGACATAACTCCTGGCCAGGGTTTTCATCTTGACTATGCCCAGGTGACCCTTGGGGACAGGGTCTAGGACAGTTTCTTGGAGGCTGCTTGGGATTACCACCCTGTCACCCCATAAGATACACTCCTTTTTGATAGACAGCTCAGTCTGTCTGGCACAGAAATGTTTAAAAGCCTCCATTTTTTTTTTATTTTCCTCCAGCCAGCCTTTACCTAACCAGTCCAGTATACGTGCTGTCAAAGGTTCTATGGCTGTGGCTCTTGCGACATCAGCTGCAGTCAGCAGTAGCTCCAAGCAGGTCTCCAGTTGGAATGTGGAGATAGTCAGAACAGAGGCGTCTTCTATGATGGGCAATGGTGAACGGCTCAGGGAGTCAGCATGATAGATGGCTTTGCCGGGTCGGTGGAGTAGCGTGTAGGAGTAGGCAGCGAGGAATTCAGACCACCTCATCATTCTAGGAGACAGAATGTTCGGGGTTGGCTTGCTTCCCGACAAGATTTCAAGGAGAGGCTTGTGGTCGATTACAATAGCAAATGGTCTACCGTAAAGGTATTCATTGAATTGTTTGACCCTGGTGACGATTGCCAGGGCTTCATGATCAAGTTGGCTGTAATTGTGTTCTGCTTTGGAGAGCGTCTTTGAGTAAAAGGCAACTGATGCCTCTCTGCCATCTGAAAGCTGGTGACTCAGGATGGCGCCGACCCCAAAAGGTGAAGCATCGCAGGTGACCGTTAGCGGCAGGGTGTTGCTAAACTGGATAAGAACAGTGTGTGATGTTAATAGGTCCTTAATACCTTGGAAAGCTTTCTGTTCCCAGTGGCCCCAAGTCCAAATGGTTTTTTTATTGAGCAGCTGATGTAGGGGTTCTGCTTTTGTCGCCTTATGGGGCAGGAACACATTGTAAATGTTTATGAGGCCTAGGAATGCCTGGAGATTGGTTTTGTTTCTTAGTCTGGGAGCGTCTTTGATAGCCTTCACCTTCTTTTCAGTTGGGTGAATGCCTTGCTCATCGATTAAATAGCCCAAGAATTCGACACGGTTAGTGGCCAGTTCACATTTCTCTTTCTTGACTTTTAGGCCTGATTTTCTAAAGCAGGTTAATACTTTCTAAAGCAAGTTAAGACTTCTCTTTGCCTGGTTTCTAACTGATTGGTTTTTTCCTGAGACCAGTACATCATTGAAGTATGGGACGACACCTTTGATTCCGTTTAGGCGTTCCATGAGGCTTTGGAAAATGCCTGGGGCAATGCTGACATCGAATTGGAGGTGGTTACATTTGAATGCCCCTCTACGCGTTACTATCATTTGTGCCTCTGCTGTTATTGGATCAACGGGTAGTTGCTGATAAGCTTGTACTAGGATGAGTTTTGCAAATATTTTTCCTCCCCCTAGTGAGTGCAATAAATGTTGCACTACTGGCACTGGGTATGCACTTTGTGGAGTGCATGGTTCAGGGTTGCCTAATAATCCCCACAGATGCACACTGACTGATCAGGCTTTACCAGTGTTACAATAGGGGTTTTCCACTTGGCGTGGTCGACTGGTTCTAAAACCCCTTGTGTGATTAACTTATTCAGCTGTTCATTAATTTTTGGTTTTAGGACGAATGGATCGCATCTGGCCTTTAAGCGAATGGGGGCTATTTTCGGGTCTAGGTGAAATGAGATTGGGGTCCCCTGGTACTTGCCTAGAGTCCCGTCAAATACATCTTGGAATTCGTGGAGTAGGTTCTCCTCCAAGTTGATAGTAGTGATGAGGTTGAAACAGGTCATCCCGATTCCAAGAGGCGTGAACCATTCGATTCCTAGCAGGCTAGGGAGGTCACGGTCGATGATAGTTCGGGGCACAACTTCGGCGTGTTGTTTAAATTCAACTAAAAAATGTCCAAGGCCAATTACAGGGATTTGATTTCCCTGATAGTCTTTTAGCATAAGTTTTTGTTTCTTTAGTTCTTTCTGCTTGATGTTTAGAATTAGGCGCCGGATGGTATTCCAGGATACCATCGATAAGAATGACCCTGAGTCGACCTCCATCTCGCAGGATCTCCCCTCAATGCTCACTTCTATCCGAACCTTCTTTTCGCTTTCTGCCCTGGGATTATCGATGGTGACTGTCTGATGCGTTTCTTCTCTGTCACTGGTTCTTTTATTTCAGTTCCATTGGTTGCCGGCTTGTCTGTCGTCATGTCTGGGGGGTGCTGCCATGTCTTTTTGGACTATAGCTCTTTTTATTGTGGCAGACCCTTTCGATGTGCCCCCTTTCATTACAAGCCCAGCATATTGCGTCGAGGAACCTGCATTCAGACCGCGGGTGATTGCCTCCGCAGCCCGCACATTGAAATTCCCACTGGTTCTTCCTCTTTTCACGCCATTTTCTATCTGAATAGAGTCTATGGACATTTTTGTCGTCGTCTACGGTGTCACTCTGAGTTTCGACATCCTTGTAGTGGGTTGTCGCTGTGGGCTGTTTCTTTCCTCCTTCTACCTTCTTCTCCCTCATTTGGGTTGGCAGGTGAGGAACTGGGTTCATTTGTTGCATAGTGGCTGCTGACTTTTTTGCTTCCTCCACACACCATCCCATGTTGTCCTCTCAGGGCCAGGCACCCCAATGACACCTCAGACCAGCACTGCAGCAGCAGCCACCTCCACAGCACCTGGACCCTTCACCCCTGAGACTATGGGCATGCCTCAGAGTGACTGATAAGAGTGCCAGAGACTGGGTTGCTACCTGTTGACTTTATCTTTGCTTGGGACACTTTACTTGGGTCATTTTGCTTTTTACAGTTTGTTATTAATAAAGTTTATCTTTGCTTCACACACTTGGTTCAGTTCTTTTAGTCAATAAAGTCTTGGTGGAAACTTTTAGAAATGGTTTAAGCCTTTGAATGCTTGTGGGATGGGTAAGGATAGCAGTGGGATGGGCAGGGATACCTTTGGGATGGGTAATAGCTGTGGGATGGGTAATAGCTGTGGGATAGGCAGGGATACCTGTGGAATGGGTAATAGCTGTGGGATAGATAAACCCCCAGTACAAGCATAGTGGGACTCTATGGTCCACCCCTCCCAGTTGCCACACCTATGGCCCTTTATTATCAATAACAATTTAATCATTCATCAACATATTTCAACATAAACACAACTCTTTATTAAATGCCCGGTTCATTGTAGGGCCACTCAACATACATGGCACAATCTCATCAATGTGATGAGACAGGCTGAAGGAAGCATCCATTAATCATCTATATCCTGTCTTGCCACTCCACTGCTCCAGCTGGGGAGTTGCACCAGTGTTTCAGGAGGTTGCGCTGCTTCTTCCCTTCACGTGAAGCTCTGTTGGGGCCTTGCACATCCACAGTATCTATCAGGTTTCGCCCTTGCCTGCATTCACCAGGATCCATGTCCCTATTGCCTTGTTGGTGGTCCACAAGCCTGTTCTGCAACACTGGGTAGTGGGTGCGCATGAGATTGTGCAGGATGCAGCAAGCTTCCACAAAGTTCCTCACGGTCTGTGGGCGATGCTGCATGGTGGTGAGAAGTACCTGGAACCTATTGTCCAGGATGCCAAAGGCATTCTCCACCACCCGCCTTGCCCTGGACAGCCTGTAGTTGAAGATCCTCTCTTCATGGGTGAGGCATTTGGAAGTGTAGGGCTTCATGAGGTAGGTTCTGAGGGCGAAGGTGTCATCCCCCACAATGAAGTAGGGCACATCTTGTGTGTCGTTGGTTAGGGGGTCTGGATCTGGGAAGCCCATGATGAGGTTGTTTTCCAGCCCCTCCTTGAGGTGACTGGCATTGTATACCTGGGCATCTGAAGATGACCCATTGCCTGAAGCATCGATGTACATGAACTTGTAGTAAGCATCGACCATCGCGAAGAGGATGATGCTGAAGAAGCCCTTTTGGTTGTGATAAGTGGACCCTGGCTTGGCTGGAGCTTTGCAGGCCACGTGCTTCCCAGCTATGGCTCCAATGGTGTGGGGGAAGTTCCATTTCTGATACCACTTTCTTCCAGCCTTCTTCAGTGGAGGGGCACTGGAGGAGCTCCTGTAGGTATTCTTCAATGATGGCCTGCACCACTTCTCTGACCACAATGCTGATGGCATTGTGTGGCACACTCCAGGCGTACTACCTGCTCCTATACGTGGTCCCAGAGGCCAGGTGGCGCAGAGTCAATGCCAGCTTCAGCCCAGGGTGCAGGCTGGGCTGGAGGTTGGTGTTTGCCTTGGTCAACCTGGGTCTCAGATGCTCCACAACTTCGTCAAAAATGGCTGGCGGCACCGTCATGAAGTTCTGGAATGCACGAGTGTCTTCATTCCTCAGCTCCACCACCAGCTTGTTATACAGTACGTACTCAGCTCTTCTCGCGATCCATCTTCGGACCCAGACACTTCTTGGCCGCCTCCTTTTCTTCGCATAGAACAGGTGAAAGAGCCTGTAGAGGGCTTCACAGTGTTGTAGAACGATGGCGTCTACCAAAAGGAGTGTGCGACGATCCATGGTGGAGATGACTGGATGTTGTGGAAGAGCAAGAGCAAGAGCAAGAGCAAGGCTGAAGAATTCTGCACAGCAGGGCTGCTGGACTGAAAGTGAGATCCAGGTGAGTTCCTCCCCCTTTTTATAGGAAATATATGTTTTCTGCTAGGTTTCTCTAGACATCCTGCAGACATCCTAAATATCCAAGATATGTCCCCTATTGTTGTAACTATGTATCATTCATGTGTTTACAACTGTGTATCATTGCAACTATGTATCATTCAGGCATTTGCAACATTGTATCATTCACGTGTAATCATTAAGCTTCTGTCTCCTCAGTAACCTTTTGCAGGGCACGTACAGAGACAAGGAGCTAAACATTTGTAGAAATAGTTTATTTACATTGTGATTACATTGTCTGGCATGCAGCTTTGTGAAGAAGGAATATCCTGATCAAATTATAAATCTTGCCATCCTGTCTGACCTGGTATTTTACCTTGTTTGAGCTATTGTAAATCCTGTGTATCCTGTCTGACCTGGGCTTGACCTAGGCTCTGAATAAACAATCACCCCCTTTTGAAGGAGCATAATAAAAGAGCGTGTGCCAAGACATTCTGGGCGCACTCATC
>BLBF01000002.1:98800229-98824191 GCA_015471245.1 Laticauda colubrina
GCTGACGGGTCGCACTCCTGCCTAGATGACTGGGACGGCGAACATTTCAGAAAAAAGGTTCCTGTCTTCTTAGACAAGGAAGAAGACTCGTCATAAATAATAAAAACAGAGGAGATGTTGTAACTATGTATCATTCATGAGTTTGCAACTGTGTATCATTGCAACTATGTATCGTTCAGGCATTTGCAACATTGTATCATTCACGTGTAATCATTGAGTTTCTGTCTCCTCAGTGACCTTTTGCAGGGCATGTACAGAGACAAGGAGTTAAACATCTGCAGAAATAGCTTATTCACATTGTGATTACATTGTCTGGCATGCAGCTTTGTGAAGAAGGAATATCCTGATCAAATTATAAATCTTGCCATCCTGTCTGACCTGGTATCTTGCCTTATCTGAGCTATTGTAAATCCTGTATATCCTGTCTGACCTGGGCTTGACCTAGGCTCTGAATAAACAATCACCCCCTTTTGAATGAGCATAATAAAAGAGCGTGTACCCAGACATTCTGGGCGCACTCATCCCGAGGAACTTCGTCTCCTGTCGTTTCTTTCTCCTTTCGCTCCCTATCATGAGACCCCCATCTAATGCGGGATAGCAGATACCGCACCTCATTATAAATAGTTGACATCAACTTCTGACTCCAAGTTCAAAGTTCCAGTTAATATTCTAAAAGCTTGCCATTCTGGCAGTATTCTTGCAGCATTCATATCGAGATGCCTCGTGTGTAGCTAGCTCTGTCTGTAATCTGAATATGATTGCTCCATGAATTCAGTCTGATGTATGATTATGTCATTAAAACTGTATCATAGCAATCAAAAATATGAAATGGTCTCCCATGAAAACAATTCTGGGACACAAGACTAGGACACCAATATTTTTCTAGGAAATTCATTTAGCAGTATGGAACTGTCTTCTGCTAAGTAAAATCATGGGCCCATTCAGTCTAAATTGAAGTTTTTCCCAGAATAATCTGTCAAAATCTTTTACAATAATGATTATACAGTACATGAAACATACAACATATATGCTCTTTCTTGAATCATTATTCAATTCTTCTAATGTGGTAGCTGCAAGTCAATATAAAAATAGTTTGCAGTTATATTGGGAAATTATTATTGTTTTATTTCTAAACTGTCCCATTAGTGAAGCTATGTAATCTCAAGAGTGAGTGAATGGCTGATATGGCATATATGATAGTCATACATCTGTACACCTTCAATGTATTTTGGACTATTTTTGCTATAATATATAATATCAAATATATAGATATAAAATAAATATCTTGCATTTTGTCACTTGCATATAATATTTATTTGCTTGCAGATTGGGATTATCAACTGTGTTTCTTTTTTTCATTATTATGGTGGCACAGTGGTTAGAATGCAGTACTGTAGGCTATGTATGCTGACGGCCAGCTTCCAGCAGTTCATCAATTCAATTCTCACTAGCTCAAGGTTGACTCAGCCTTCCAAAGACAGTCAAATGAGGGCCCGGATTTTTGAGGTCAATATGCTGTCTCTCTAAAAACTTATTAGAGATGGCTGTAAAACACTATGAAGCAGTATATAAAGAGTCTGTCACATAGGCCGACGGATGCAAAACATATGTAAAAAGGATACAGCGGATGAGAAAATGTTACATTTGTTGTTATCCGCTCTCAAAAGTGCCCCAAATTTGCATAAGCAGAGCAGACAACAATGGAAAGGAATGGATGTGGGATGTAGTGGGGACGAAAAGTGGATGCTCCACGGAAGCCTAGCGGATGGAAGCAGATGGAAGTGGATGGAAGCGGATGGCACATCCACAGGGCTTCCGGGAGAGCACAGCGAAGCAGACTCGCAACGGAAGGAACGGATGTAGAGCGGATGCCTAGCGGATGAAGCGGATGCATCACGGAAGCCTAGCGGATGCAAAGCATTCACTGTGCATGCGGAGAGGATGCATTGCATCAGCCCCGTGGATATAAAGGGATGCAGCTTGCAAGAAGGTCACCATTCAGAGGAAAGACCTGCTGCCAGACACAGCCAAAAACCATGGGGAAGAAGAGGAAGCCTGTGCCATCTGCTGCCAGCCCTGGCAAGAAGGACAGGACCACCATCCCACCCCCTGGCACTGACTCTGCTTCTGCTGGGGCTTCTGCTGCTCGGGCTGACTCTGCTGATGCTGGGGATTCCGCTGGTGCTGCTACTGGTGCTGGGGCTTCTGCTGGGGCTTACTCTGCTGGCACTGCTCCTTGTGCTGGTGCTTCTGCTGGTGCTTACTCTGCTGGTGCTGCTCCTGGTACTGCTGGTACTCCTGGCCCTGCTGGTCCTACTGGTGCTCCTGGTCCTGCTGATGCTCCTGGTCCTGCTGGTGCTCCTGGTGTTTACTCTGCTGCTGGTGCTCCTGGTCCTGCTGGTCCTGCTGGTGCTGCTGGTGCTTACTCTGCTGCTGCTGATCCTGGTGCTGCTGGTGCTGCTGATGCTTACTCTGTTGCTGATGATCCTGGTCCTGCTGGTTCTTCTGGTGCTGCTGGTGCTGCTGGTCCTACTTTTGCTGCTACTGTTGTTGTTGCTGCTGGTGGTGGTGGTGGTGTGGTGGAGCAGCCCCTAGAACCTCAAAGCCCCTCTGATGAGGGCACAGAAGGCCCTGTCAGAGGGAGGAAGAGGCATAGCAAGAACGGGAGAGGAGGCAATACTCCATCAAAGAGGAACATGAGGATGAGGTGCTTGAATGGCTGAGGGAGAACGAGTATCTATGATGGAAGTGACACAGGCTCTATCGAGACACCAAAAGGAAGCAGGCTGCTTGGAGAGAGAAGGCAGAGAGCCTGGCCTACACTTGGGAGGTCCTCCTCACCTGGTGGAAGCACATGCACACCTGGTATGGGAAGCTGCACCTTAAGAAATCTGGCCAGGCTGCCACCAAGGAGCAGCCCCTCTGATAACCCTCTCTCTCAGGCAGCCCACAGAGAACCAGTCCTCTTCTGGCCAAGAGTCAGCTCCTGTGTCCAGGCAGGTATCTGTGGAGCATCCCCGTGGCGGAGTGCATGGAGGACCCCCTGACGCAGTGGGAGCAAGGAGAGGGCACTTCCACCAGAGACCAACCCACATTCACCCCCAGCTCCACCTCCACAGAAAGCAGGCAGAGAGGCAGACGGGAGGGGCAGAGCCACACTGTCCTGCTGGAGATCAGGGACACCATCAAAAGCAGCATAGATCTCCTCTCTCAGCTGGTACAAACTGACATACCATCCTCAAACCGCAAGCCCTTCCTCACCTACGTACAACCAGACCCTCATGGACATGTCCAAATCACAGTACCAGGTGATAAGGGAGAGGATCACAGGTCTTCTGCACAACCCTCCAGGCCCAGCTGAACCTGCTCCAACCCAGTCCAGGTCTGCTTCACCACCCCAGGTGATATCACAGCCCTTCCAAGGATTTCCACAGGCCCTCACCTACCAAGGCTATGTCTACCAGGAGTTCCAGCAGCACAGGCAGATCTTCCCAGTCCAGCCACAGGTTCATCGTACACCACCGGTGCTACCGATGCCACTGATGCCACCAATGCCACAGATGCCACCCATGCCACATATGCCACCCACACCTCACCTTGCTCACCTGCAGACCAGACAGCCCCACGACACTCCTCCTTCCTCCACCCCACAGCCAAGACCGGCCTCTGAACATCTGTCATCGGTATTGGGACTGACACCCCATGCCTTGGAGGAAGGGGCTCTCAACATCACAGGACTGAGCCAGCTTTCTGAGAGCTTCCTCCACACACCATCCCCTGTTGTCCTCTCGGAGCCAGGCACCCCAATGGCACCTCAGACCAGCAGTCCCGCAGCAGCTACCTCCACAGTACCTGCACCCTTCACCCCTGAGAATATGGGCACGTTTCAGAGTGACTGAGAAGAGTGCAGGAGACTGGGTTGCTACCTGTTGACTTTATCTTTGCTTGGGACACTTTACTTGGGTCATTTTGCTTTTACAGTTTGTTATTAATAAAGTTTATCTTTGCTTCACACACTTGGTTCAGTTCTTTTAGTCAATAAAATCTTGGTGGAAACTTTTAGAAATGGTTTAAGCCATTGCATGCTTGTGGGATAGGTAAGGATAGCAGTGGGATGATTATTAGGTGTGGGATAGATAAACCTCCAGTGCAAGCATAGTGGGACTCTATGGTCCACCCTCCCAGGTGCCACACCTATGGCCCTTTATTATCAATAACAATGTAATCATTCATCAACACATTTCAACATAAACACAACTCTTTATTAAATGCCCAAAAATTGTAGGGCCACTCAATATACATGGCACAATCTCATCAGTGTGATGAAACAGGCTGAAGAAGCATCCATTAAGCATCTACCATCCTGTCTTGCCACTCCACTGCTCCAGCTGGGGAGTTGCACCAGTGTTTCAGGAGGTTGCGCTGCTTCTTCCCTTTATGTGAAGCTCTGTTGGGGCCTTGCACATCCACAGTATCTATCAGGTTTCGCCCTTGCCTCCATTCACCAGGCTCCATGTCCCTATTGCCTTGTTGGCAGTCCACGAGCCTGTTCTGCGACACTGGGTAGCGGGTGTACATGAGATTGTGCAGGATGCACCAAGCTTCCACGATGTTCCTCACGGTCTTTGGGCGATGCTGCATGGTGGTGAGAAGTACCTGGAACCTGTTGGCCAGGATGCCAAAGGCGTTCTCCACCACCCGCCTTGCCCTGGACAGCCTGTAGTTGAAGATCCTCTCTTCACGGGTGAGGCATCTGGAAGTGTAGGGCTTCATGAGGTAGGTTCTGAGGGAGAAGGCGTCATCCCCCACAATGAAGTAGGGCACATCTTGTGTGTCATTGGGCAGGGGGTCTGGATCTGGAAAGCCCATGATGAGGTTGCGTTCCAGCCCCTCCTTGAGGTGACTGGCGTTGTATACCTGGGCATCTGAAGATGAGCTGTTGCCTGAAGCATCGATGTACATGAACTTGTAGTCAGCATCGACCATGGCGAAGAGTATGATGCTGAAGAAGCCCTTGTAGTTGTGATAAGTGGACCTTGACTTGGCTGGAGCTTTGCAGGCCACGTGCTTGCCATCTATGGCTCCAATGGTGTGGGGGAAGTTCCACTTCTGATACCACTGCTCTGCAACTTTCTTCCAGCCTTCTTCAGTGGAGGGGCACTGGAGGAGTTTCTCCAGGTATTCTTTGATGATGGCTTGCACCACTTGTCTGACCACAATGCTGATGGTGTTGTGTGGCACCCTCCAGCCATACTGCATGCTCTTATACGTGGTCCTGGAGGCCAGGTGGCACAGAGTCAGTGCCACCTTGAGCCCAGGGTCCAGGCTGGGCTGGAAGTTGGTGCTCTGCTTGGTCAACCTGGGTCTCAGCTGCTCCACAACTTTGTCAAACATGGCTGGCGGCATCCTCATGAAGTTCTGGAATGCACGAGTGTCTTTGTTCCTCAGCTCCACCATCAGCTTGTTATACAGTCCATACTCTGCTCTTCTCGCGATCCATCTTCGGACCCAGACACTTCTTGGACACCTCCTTTTCTTTGCTTAGAACAGGTGAAAGAGCCTGTAGATGGCTTCGCACTGTTGTAGAATGATGATGGCTACCAAAAGGAGTGTTTGATGATCCATGGTGGAGAAGACTGGATGCTGTGGAAGAGCAAGAGGCAGATTAATGCTGCAGAGATCTGCACAGCAGGGCTGCTGGACTGAAAGTGAGATCCAGGTGATTTCCCCCCCTTTTTATAGGAAATATAGGTTTTCCGCCTGGTGTCCTTTTGCATCCTCTAGACATCCTGCAGACATCCTAAATATCCGAGATACGTCCCCTATACGAACGTTTTTTTCCGTTTTAATACTTTGTATGCGAGCTTCATCCACTTTCATCCTTTCTACATCCATGCTACTAACGCTGTGTGTCCGTTCCGCATCCATTTCACTTCCTCCCTGTGTCTGTTTTGCGCTGGAGTGGATGTGAGTTGCGCGGATGCGCAGTGGATGCCAGGCGGATATAGCGGACGCGTAACGGATGACGATGGATGTATATTGGATGTTCCCCGTATGTGTAGCGGATGTATAATGGACGCGTTGGATACTTTGTCCGCTCAAAAAGTTTTGTGTAGCTCAAAACTTTTTGAGTGGATGAAATCACAGTAGATGGATGCTGGCCGGATAGAGATTATGAATAATGGACGCAGTGAGTACAGAACGGATGCATCGCATTAACCAATGGATGGCAAGTGTTTCTCTCTGTTTTTCATCCTCTTTCCATCCATTGGTGCTGTGTGACAGGGGCTTAAGTCTAAGTGCTAAGTGCTAATGAAACCCTCCCTTGTTCAATTCTCCCGTAATTCATTTGTGATTCTGAATAAGGCATTTCTTTCTCCAATCAGTTATTCACCCATGTAAGGAGAAATGTAGGAACAATTTCTTTATCATGCAAAAATACAATTAGAATGTCCTAACAGGACCTATTCTCACACCTTAAGTGTGATTTTTACACATAGATACACACCAAAAATCCTGAAGTTGCAAATAATAACAAATGCATAGCATGATTTTTTTCTTTAGGTAAAAATCTACATACAGCCTAAGAAAAACTTATTATACCCAAAGAGACTGTAAATTGTCAAAGAATGAAGAACTTCAAGTGTCAGACTCATATTTCTGAATGCTTCAAGAATCAGACATATAACCCAGGCTGTGATAAAAAATATATCTCCCTCAATTTTTTTCAGGTGCCTCTTGATTCTCCTTTGTAAATTACTATTTTATATAGGAAATGATGCCATACATATTCTCCCTGTTTACAGATGGGACAAGAAAGGCTTCTTGAAGAACCCCATCATCTATAGAGGGAGGTAGCTGCATACCTGTGGGATGAGGCCGATTGGTAGTTTACTCCAAGTTTCAGTCATTGATTCTTGTAATGTCTTTTGTACATCTATAATACAGACATTTTCTCTGATGGATTTACTTTTCTTTATAGTGAAACTCCCAATTTGATTGAAAGCCTTTCTCCTTCAGCTTGTCCTTAAATCCCCATATTGCATTGTTTTAGATGTATATAAAAGGAGAAGCCTTCACAATATAGCAGATATTGGGGGGACACCTGGTCTTACTACAAAGAATCCTCCTTCACTCAATTTCCACTTCTTGTAAATGTGATGTTGTGTACAAACTTAATGCTAACATCTTTAGAAATAAAATTTCCACTGTGGGAAGGGGAAGCAAGCACAGCTATTCCTCTAAATATGGATTGGAATACACATTTCATCAATTCTGATCACTTTGAGTGCAAGAATAAGGAGATAGCACATTTGAAAGATTATGTCATTCATATATATTTTGTGAGTTTATCTCTGAATGGGGAGAGGATTGTCTCAGGAGCCTTTCTCACTTTTTAACCAGTTAGAGAGGGAGAATTAACCCATTGTTTTGAATATTTTTTCCCCACTTTTAGCTATAGTCATTCAGGTTCTGAGCTGTCTACCTCCTTGTAAACTTTTGCTTAATCCAGAGAGAACCCTCTGAAAAACTCCATATGAGGTCAGGTCTCTACAAAATGGACCAAAGCATGTTGAAGTCATCCATTGACTTAAGAGTTATAATCATATTACTATGGAAGAAGCTTGGTCTTCCAATAGCTGTTACTTCCATGGCACTCATGTTTCCTTATGCATCAGAAATAGAGACTTCTTGGGTCACGGGTTTCACTACTATAAATCTGGCTTCCACAGCTTGGAAGAGCCAGTTGCTTTTGTCCTGAAGAAGTTATTTAAAAATGGCCCTATAAACTGGTTTGCACTCCAACTCCAAAAGAACCATAGCTTTGAAAAGCCAACAGATAAACCATTAAAACAATATTGGTCAGCAGCTATTGTTACTCTTTCAACACTCTTAATAGATTTAAATGCTATTCCCTTAATTATTGCTACTTTCTCCTTAATTTTCGATTGGCTGTTATTCTCACCACAGAAAATTTCATAAATACTAATGAAGGAAAATATTTGGAGCTTGGGGTTAAAGTGAGGGATCCTTGGTGCTTCTGAGCTTGGATGTTTTTTGCATGTGTTTCATTACCCAAACTAGGCAACATCATTAGTGCTAGAAGGATGTCACCTAGTTTGGGTAATGAAATGTCTTCAAGAAAACAACCAAGCTCAGAGCACTGACAGATTCTCAGTTTAATGAATGCTTCTCATGTTTTGATTTCTATTCCCTCAATATGTTTGCTGCATATGTTAATTCACACACTAAATATAATTTTCCTTATGATTGCTTCTTTATCCTTCATTGCTGCTTCCCCTTGAAAAGATCACATAGTGTTCCTCTATGAATTCTAAATCACTGACTAAAAATCTTAATTTCATGTAATTTATAATTAATTTAATTACAAATTTAATAAATTAAAATGAGATAAAAAAAAACTGAGCAGTGCATGGTCACAATTTTTGACATTATGAACATTTTGGGAACCATATTTTTTTTAAATACCCTTTAAAAATCTCACAAAGATTTTATTGTGACTTCATCTTTAGTATTCTGGCAGGCAGGCAATCAGGCAGGCAGAGAGAGGAACTGGGGGTGGGTGGGAGGAAAGAATGAGGGAGGGAGGGGGGAAGGAAGGAAGGAAGGAAAGAAGGAAGGAAGGAAGGAAGGAAGGAAGGAAGGAAGGAAGGAAGGAAGGAAGGAAGGAAGGAAGGAAGGAAGGAAGGAAGCTTTCTGATACACATTGCTAGTTTTCTGCAAGGAAACTCCATGGGAAGGCCAGCAGGAAATTGGAAACCACTCCAGTACCCATTACTTTTTGCTTGCCTGCAGTTATTCTGTTTCTGTTTCTGTAAGGAAATATCTCTGAAACCATGAACCAATGGGGTACAGGTTGTCTAGCTTAATTTGATTTTTCAGAGGGATTTATCTAGATAGGCATTCAGAGGGTACAGATTCTCCTATCATTAATGCATTTGTACAAAGAGATGACTTGCATGCTAGCACTACAATATCGTATATTTGACATTTTAGTGCAGTTTGGCATACTTTAATGTGCATATGGTAATTCAAGAATCCTTATACAGAAGAGCAGGGGAACAGAAAAGAGAAAAAAATATTGCATAGGACTGATAAAATATGAAACTAAAACATACAGTCTCAAAGGTGCTTTTTTTTTTTCAAGAGGCCTTCAATTCCCCACTATCCAGTCAGAGCTGAAGAAGCTTTTTGGATGAGAAGTGAAACATCTTCAAAGAAGAAATAGAAAGTCCACTCACTTCTTGAAAAAAAGCACCCATGGGACAACCATGATCTGGATGACTAAGAATCTCCATGGACATGAAACATACAGTATCTCAAAATGACTTCCAATTTTATTTAAAGTCTGAAAGGTAACAGGTTCCTTTCAAGTTTTTTTTTAAATCCATTTCCTCTTCCATGTACTGTAGAATTTATTTTTACAAATCTCTAATTTGATAGTTCTTACTCCCTATCCAAATTGTCCACTAATAATAGGTGTTTTGTTTTGTTTTTTTTGAAAGTTTTAGTTTTGTAATTTTTCTTTGCAAGAGTTTTCCTAGGGTATATTTTCAGAATTTAAATCAAAGGCTGCTATAAACAGGGAAAATATTGCCCCTTATTTCTTTGTAGAGTCACACATGCTTTCCTCATAAAATTCTATTCTGGTCTCACTTAGAGACTCTGGAAAAGGCTACATTAATACAGATAAAATGTTTAGCACAGACTTCCCCCATCCCTATACTCACAATATAATTGCTCATCTGTCTCTACTGTTCTACCAAAAAACATTGCTAAGTCCTTCATTAATATGTATAGTTTTGGGAAAACAAACCACTTCCCTCCCCAAGATCCAAATTCTGCCCAACTACTGGAGAATATGCAAAATAAATCTTCAGATTTGGAAACTGCAATTTATTTGCCCAGCTGTACATGGAGAATGTCAAAATGTCACCAATCATTATATCACTCAAAATTCTCTCACTCAATGCTACAGGTAGCTTCGACTTACAACAATTCATTTAGTGACCATTCAAAGTTACAACAACACTGAAAAATATGACATTTTCACACTTATGACCATTGCAATATGTCCATAGTCACATGTTCAAAATTTGGATGCTTGGTAACTGACTCATTTTTATGACAGTGACAGTGTCCCAGGGTCATACAGTCATTTTTTGTGACCTTCTGACAAGCAAAGTCAATGGGGAAGCCAGATTCACTTAATAACTGTGTTACTAACCTAACATCTGTAATGATTCACTTAACTGTGGCACGAAAGGTCATAAAATGGAGCAAAAATCATTTAACAAATGTTTCACTTAGCAACAAATTTGAGGGCTCAATTGTGATCATCAGTCAAGGATGACCTGGATTCCACTGGTATAATGACTGGTATAATGGTGATCACGCACACCAAATGTGCATTCCATGTTTAAAAAGGCTCTAATACTTACCTTCTACTGCAATCCCTGTGAATAAAACAGCTGAGATGAAGCAAACCGCTCTGCCATGCAAATCAGCTGTGCTCTAAAAAAAGAAAATAAAGCACAGGAAAGAGCAGGGGCAGGTGGGCGGGCCCACATGCTCTTTGCAGCGAACTGGTTCACTGCCAGCTGATCTTTGGAGCAAGGGCTTCACTCAAATTGGTCTGAACTGGTAAAATCCCACCCCTATCTGTATTGGTTTTAGAACTGAAATGAAGCAGGATTTGAACTGTTCTCATATTTTTAGTGATACAGTACTACAGAGAACTTTAACTTAATCAGAATATGCCATTCCTGGCCAATAGGTGAAAAGAACAGTGATCAAAAGGAGCTCAATTGTTGTTAGCCCAGATAAGCATGCCCTCCCCCCCCCCTTCACAACACTCAGCCACTGCCAAAATAAAAGGAAATAAATCGAAAGAAACTGTTTTATTTTGTTTTTTAGCTTGGTGGCATACTTCTCAGTTTTGAAATTTTAATTTTGACCTATATGCCCACCTCTTGGAAGATCAAGATGTGGAAGGCTGGTAGTCCATCCATTGGCCACAGGGACTCTTTTAGGCAAACCACTGGAGTGAGGAATAGCTGCTTCTGGAATTGCATATATAGCAGCCAACAAATGTTGTTAGGTTGTTTTTGTATGTTTTTCAAAGCATAACAAAAATTATCTGCGCACAAAGAGAGAAAGGAATAAGGATCAGGTCTAAATGTGATTGAGAGGCCATAGAGAAGACATTGACTGATCACCAGAAGACTTTAACTAGTTATTTTTATTCAGTAAATCAGCAGAAAAAAGAACACACACAGAGAGAGACAGAGACAGAGACAGAGACAGAAGTAGAGATAGAAAGATAGAGAGATAGGAAGGCAGAGATAGAGGGGGGAATATAGATATAGATGGATAGATAACTGCTAGGAAAGTTAATATATATACCAGAAGGTTTGACTGCAAATAATTGTGTAGCTCTGATCACCTGCTGGCCTTCTACTATTTGGAGTGTTTTGCACAGCTGTTCTTTAGAATTCTGAACCATATGGATTGGAAAATTAAATCCATATTTTAAAAGCTCTAATTCATTTCCAAAGTTTTTATCTCTACTGAAACTGATGAAAACTCACCTTTCAAAGGAGGGAAAACATAGAGGAGAAATGAGAAGGATTGTTTGACACAGAACTAGAACAGCTGAAATCTGAAAATTTATGACTACTAAAATCCTGGAGTTCAGAAGTATTTCATCAGGCAATTCACCAAAGCAAGCAAGAGTCATTGCCAGAATGCAGTTATTTTTTTAAATACAAATGGGGGAGGGAGAAAAAATATAAATGATATAAATGGACATGAGAACATGCATTGGTGGATTCAATGAAACTTATTTTCAGATATATACACTTATTCTATATATCCTTTCTTCCTTCCTTTTTTTTCTATTCTAAATGATGCCAATCCCAATTTCTATTTTTAGTTAAATTACAGGAGATCCTCTTCTTTTTCCAGAAAGTTCAGATTTCTGTTTTTTTAAGTGCATCTAGTACAACTGTCAAATTTCAATTTGATTCTTCTTCTTCTTCTTCCTCCTCCTCTCCCTCCTGCTCCCCCTCCCCTTTCCCTCCTCCTCCTTCTCCATCTGTTTTCACTGATTTCAGAAAGGTCTAAAGGGCCTGTCACATAGGCCGACTGATGCAAAACGTATGTAAAAAGGACACAGCGGATGAGAAAATTTTCCATCCGTTGTTATCTGCTCTCAAAAGTGCCCCAAATTTGAATAAACAGAGCGGACAACAACGGAAAGGAACGGACGTGGGGAGGTTGTAGCGGGGATGTAAAGCAGATGCTCCACGGAAGCCTAGTGGATGGAAGTGGATGGAAGCGGAGGGCACATCCGCAGGGCTTCCGGGGGAGCACAGCGAAGCGGAGGCGCAGCGGAAGGAGCGGATGCAGAGCGGATGCCTAGTGGATGCCTAGCGGATGCAAAGCATTCACTGCGCATGCGGGGAGGATGCATTGCATCAGCCCCGCGGATATAAAAGGATGCAGCTCGCAAGCAGGTCACCATTCAGAGGAAAGACCTGCTGCCAGACACATCTCCAGCCAACAACCATGGGGAAGAAGAGGAAGTCGGTGCCATCTTCTGCAAGCCCTGGCAAGGAGGACAGGGCCACCATCCCAACCCCCGGCCCTGATTCTGCTTCTGTGGGGCTTCTGCTGCTCGGGCTGACTCTTCTGGTGCTGGTGCTTCTGCTGGTGCTTACTCTGCTGGCGCTGCTCCTGGTGCTGGTGCTTCTGTTGGTGCTTACTCTGCAGGTGCTTACTCTGCTGGTGCTGCTCCTGGTCCTGCTGGTCCTGCTGGTCCTGCTGCTGCTCCTGGTGCTCCTGGTACTCCTGGTGCTGCTGGTGCTGCTGGTGCTGCTTTTGCTGCTGCTGTTGTTGTTGCTGCTGCTGCTGCTGGTGGTGTGGTGGAGCAGCCCCGAGAACCTCAAAGCCCCTCTGATGAGGGCCCAGAAGGCCCTGTCAGAGGGAGGAAGAGGCATACGCAAGAACGGGAGAGGAGGCAATACTCCATCGAAGAGGAACATGAGGATGAGGTGCTCGAATGGCTGAGGGAGAACGAGTACCTGTGGTGGAAGGGACACAGGCTCTATCGAGACACCAAGAGGAAGCAGGCAGCTTGGAGAGAGAAGGCAGAGAGCCTGGGCTACACTTCGTAGGTCCTCCTCGGGTTGTGGAAGCACATGCACACCTGGTACGGGAAGCTGCACCTCAAGAAGTCTGGCCAGGCCGCGGTCAAGCTCACCGACCGGGAGACCTACATGATGGCCAAGTGCAGCTTCTTGGAGGGTGAGAGCTGCCACCAAGGAGCAGCCCCTCTGATAACCCTCTCTCTCAGGCAGCCCACAATGAACCAGTCCTCTTCTGGCCAAGAGTCAGCTCCTGTGTCCAGGCAGGTATCTGTGGAGCATCCCACGACGGAGACCCCCCCCGACAGCTACACTCCCCGTGGCGGAGTGCATGGAGGACCCCCTGATGCAGTGGGAGCAAGGAGAGGGCACTTCTACCAGAGACCAAGCCACCCCCACCCCCAGCTCCACCTCCACAGAAAGCAGGCAGAGAGGCAGACTGGAGGAACAGAGCCACACTGTCCTGCTGGAGATCAGGGACACCATCAAAAGCAGCGTAGATCTCCTCTCTCAGCTGGTACACACCGACATACCATCCTCAAACCACAAGCACTTCTGCACCAACGTCAACCAGACCCTCATGGACATGTCTGAATTACAGTACATGTCTGAATTACAGGTGATAAAGGAGAGGATCACAGGTCTTCTGCAGAACCCTCCAGGGCCAGCTGAACCTGCTCCGACCCAGTTCAGGTCTGCTCCTCCACCCCAGGTGATGTCACTGCCCTTCCAAGGCTTTCCACAGGCCCTAACCTACCAAGGCTATGGCTACCAGGAGTTCCAGCAGCACAGGCAGCCCTTCCCAGTCCAGGCACAGGTACATCGAATGTAACCAATGCCACCTATGCCACTGATGCCACCGATGCCACCGATGCCACAGATGCCACCCACAACACAGATGCCACCAATGCCACAGATGCCACCCACACCACAGATGCCAACCATGCCTCACCTTGCTTATCTGCAGACCAGACAGCCCCACTACACTCCTTCTTCCTCCACCCCACAGCCAAGCCTGGCTTCATTATATCTGTCATTGGTATTGGGACTGACACCCCATGTCTTGGAGGAAGGGGCTCTCAATATCACGGGACTGAGCCAGCTCTCTGAGAGCTTCCTCCACACACAATCCCCTGTTGTCCTCTTGGAGCCAGGCACCCCAATGGCACCTCAGACCAGCACTCCAGCAGCAGCCACCTCCACAGCACCTGGACCCTTCATCCCTGAGACTATGGGCATGCCTCAGAGTGACTGAGAAGAGTGCCAGAGACTGGGTTGCTACCTGTTGACTTTATCTTTGCTTGGGACACTTTACTTGGGTCATTTTGCTTTTTACAGTTTGTTATTAATAAAGTTTATCATTGCTCCACACACTTGCTTCAGTTCTTTTAGTCAATAAAGTCTTGGTGGAAACTTTTAGAAATGGTTCCAGCCTTTGCATGCTTGTGGGATGGGTAAGGATAGCAGTAGGATGGGCAGGGATACCTGTGGAATGGGTAATAGTTGTGGGATGGGTTAGGATAGCAGTGGGATGGGTAATAGCTGTGGGATAGATAAACCTCCAGTGCAAGCATAGTGGGACTGCATGGTCCACCCTCCCAGGTGCCACACCTATGGCCCTTTATTATCAATAACAATTTAATCATTCATCCACACATTTCAACATAAACACAACTCTTTATTAAATGCCCTGTTCATTGTAGGACCACTCAACATACATGGCACAATCTCATCAGTGTGATGAGGCACACTGAAGGAAGCATCCATTAAGTATCTACCATCCTGTCTTGCCACTCCACTGCTCCAGCTGGGGAATTGCACCAGTGTTTCAGGAGGTTGCGCTGTTTCTTCACTTCACGTGAAGCTCTGTTGGGGCCTTGCACATCCACAGTATCTATCACGTTTCGCCCTTGCCTCCATTCACCAGGCCCATGTCCCCATTGCCTTGTTGGCAGTCCACAAGCCTGTTGGCAGTCCACAAGCGCATGAGATTGTGCAGGATGCAGCAAGCTTCCACGATGTTCCTCACGGTCTCTGGGCGATGCTGCATGGTGGTGAGAAGTACCTGGAACCTGTTGGCCAGGATGCCAAAGGCATTCTCCACCACCCGTCTTGCCCTGGACAGCCTGTAGTTGAAGATCCTCTCTTCACGGATGAGGCATCTGGAAGTGTAGGGCTTCATGAGGTAGGTTCTGAGGGAGAAGGCATCATCCCCCACAATGAAGTAGGGCACATCTTGTGTGTCGTTGGGCACGGGGTCTGGATCTGGGAAACTCATTATGAGGTTGTGTTCCATCCCCTCCTTGAGGTCACTGGAGTTGTATACCTGGGCATCTGAAGCTGACCCGTTGCCTGAAGTATCGATGTACATGAACTTGTAGTCAGCATCGACCATGGCGAAGAGGATGATGCTGAAGAAGCCCTTGTAGTTGTGATAAGTGGACCTTGATTTGGCTGGAGCTTTGCAGGCCATGTGCTTGCCATCTATGGCTCCAATGGTGTGGGGGAAGTTCCACTTCTGATACCACTGCTCTGCAACTTTCTTCCAGCCTTCTTCAGTGGAGGGGCACCTGAGGAGCTCCCCAGGTATTCTTTGATGATGGCCTGCACCACTTCTCTGACCACAATGCTGATGGTGTTGTGTGGCACCCTCCAGGCATACTGCATGCTCCTGTATGTGGTCCCAGAGGCCAGGTGGCGCAGAATCAGTGCCACCTTGAGCCCAGGGTCCAGGCTGGGCCGGAAGTTGGTGTTTCCCTTGTCAACCTGGGTCTCAGCCGCTCCACAACTTCGTCAAACATGGCTGGCGGCATCCTCATGCAGTGCTGGATTGCACGAGATTCTTCGTTCCTCAGCTCCACTATCAGCTTGTTATACAGTCCACACTTGGCTCTTCTCGTGATCCATCTTCCTCAGCTCCACCATCAGCTTGTTGTACAGTCTGTACTCTGCTCTTCTCGCGATCCCTCTTCGGACCCAGACACTTCTTGGCCACCTCCTTTTCTTCGCGTAGAACAGGTGAAAGAGCCTGTAGAGGGCTTCGCACTGTTGTAGAATGATGGAGGCTACCAAAAGGAGTGTGTGATGATCCATGGTGGAGATGACTGTATGCTGTGGAAGAGCAAGAGCAAGATGAAGGCTGAAGAGGTCTGCACCGCAGGGCTGCTGGACTGAAAGTAAGATCCAGGTGATTTCTCCCCCTTTTCATAGGAAATATCATTTTTCCACTAGGTGTCCTTTTGCATCCTCTAGACATCCTGCAGACATCCTAAATATCCGAGTTACGTCCCCTATATGAACGTTTTTCCCGTTTTAATGCTTTGTATGCGAGCTGCATCCGCTTTCATCCTTTCTACGTCCATGCCACTAATGCTGCGTGTCCGTTCCACGTCTGTTTCGCTTCCTCCCTGTATCCGTTTTCTGCTGGAGGAGATGCGAGTTGCGCGGATGCGCAGCGGATGCCTAGCGGATATAGCGGACGCATAACGGATGACGACGGACATATAACGGATGTTCCCCGTGTGCGAAGCAGATGTAGAACGGACGCGTTGGATACTTTTTCTGCTGAAAAAGTTTTGTGCTGCTCAAAACTTTTTGAGCGGATGAAATGTCAGTGGACGGATGCTGGACGGATAGAGAGTATGAAAAACGGACGCAGTGAGTACAGAATGGATGCATCGCGTTAATCAATGGATGGCAAGTGTTTTTCTCCGTTTTACATCCTCTTTCCATCCGTTGGTGCTATGTGACAAGGGCTTAACTAACTGGCATTGGCAGAACTGGATTGTAAAAATTAGATGAAAACTAAAAGCTATTACTTTTATCTGAATCTCTCTGCTACTCTGATACATCGTCTTATTCTTTTTTTTTTTGCAGAGCAGATATGATAGTCCTGCTAAAACCTACAAGTCAATTATAATCTTTTTGAAGTGATATCCCAGAGATCTTCTTCTGGGTAAACATGCTTAGGCTACAAGCAAGTGTAGAATTATGTTCCATGCATTGCAGTTTTAAATTCAAGTAATCTTATTTTTTCTATGCTAAAGTACTTAAAACTCTGCCAACAATTGGAAACTGAACACCATGAAAACGGGATTCCACTTTCTAGCATGATTAGGCCAGAACTACATCTGATCAGCATTAAAACAAAGTAGATTATCAGAAATTACATACTACCCACTTTGCATATTTTCATCCTTAGAAAATAGGTGTTTTTCCAAAGAATCAAGAGCATAACTCAGAGTATATATAAACCCAGATTGTTTAGCAGTTTATTCTTTCAAGCAATCAAACTTTGAAACATGCACAATCTTAGATTCAGATCAATGTCTGAAAAAGGAACTTAATTAACAGTTTAATTGTGTGATATCAAGTCAGTGTTGATTACTAGTAATGAAATAAATCTTTAGGATTTTTCCCCAAACTTGATTTTTCAGGTCTCTCTATGATGCACCCATTACTAATGTAATGAAATAATTCCAGTTTGTTGCCTATTCTCCTTCTTACAGTTCAGAGAATGAATTGAAAATCTCAGGGAGATGTTTGGCTGGCTGTTTCTGAATATTATCTGGATATTATGAATTTATGTAATGTTTTACCTCTTGCTGCTTTGATAATGGAGCTTGCATATTTCCATCAAGGTAGTCTTTCTTGTTCTCTATTCTTTAATAAGAACTAACCATTTCTGTGAGGCACCTCAGTGAGTGAGTGAAATCATTTTGCAGTAAGATTTTAAAATATGTAAATAAAGAAAATATTTTATTAATAATAATAATTTGTTACTATTTTTGTGTTAAAAGACATTAAAGTTATGTAATGGTTGCAAACTTTGAAAATTGATTATTTTTATTTTTGTTGATCCAGTTTAGACTGGATTAGGCATTTTTATCTACCTCTTGATTCCTTCTCAAGAACTTGGAATACACAGCATTAAAGGTATTGTTAATGTACACTGTTCCAGATAAAGCTACCTGGTAGTCTTCAAATGGTGCTCCAGTTGTTCTGAAATTGCACCCAAGGCACCTACTGTATTATTATTGGGACTATATTTGCTTTCTTTTGTCATATTTGTTGTACATTTATTTCTAGATCTTTGAATTTGTGGGTTTTCATCAGTTCTTTCTGTTTGATTCTGTTGTCTTCAGGCAATGCAAAATTTATTATTAATAACTAAAACATTCTTCCCCAAACCCCCCAAAAATTAACCTTAGATTATTGACCTCACCCCTTTCCCAAGAGGTCTGTAGGGGATGTGCATAAGTGCATTAATGTGCCTACCATCCCTGTCCTTTGTTTCTTTTTATTTTTCTTATATGTATCCATTTCATGTATTCATAACTATGTAAACATATACCTGTTACCTTATAATCGCTTGACAAATAAAATAAATAAATAAAATAAATAAATTAGTTATATCTGTTAAACACTCCATTCTAAAAGATTTTTGAGAAATTATGGATAAAAAGTGTCAGATATTGCTTTAATTATTGAAATTATTAGTATTAGAAATAAGTATAATTATTATATAAATATCATATATATTGAGAAATAATTATAATATTGAGGAAAAATGATAAATCCAGTCTGAACATCTGGCTGAGTGTGCAATGAACAATATCATATACATTATAATTATTACTATAATTGTCAAATTATTTAAAAAAAATAAAAATGTAGTGTTACTCTCAATATTAAAGACTGAATTAAAGAGATATGTAATTTATCTGTTTGTGAAAAGTAAGTTCGCTTACCAATAAAAGTGATATGTGTTTTTATTTGGCACAGATTTTGTGACATATTACAAAAATTGAATATTTGTATTTATTTTCCACAATCTACAAATTTCAAAATATTGTTTAATATGTGACAGCTATAAGATATACCTACATATTTTATAACATGGTTGTCCTATTTTTCTTATCTTTGTTTAGTTTGGTTGTTTTTTGTTTGTCTGTTTTTTGGTTTAGACAATTTTGTCGTGTTTTTTTTTTTTGTCTATTTGCAAATCTTGTAAAATTTAATCAAATATAAATGAAATGAAACAATGCCATTCTTTGTTTTTTTCATTTCCTGGGTACTAAATACCCTTATCTCCTGCCTGAAAGCACCCAGTTCCAATGCATTTAAATTTGCTGATGCCTAAGATATCAATGTGTAATTGCTTCATTTCACCTTTCTCTCTGTCAACCTTTCCCATATTCCTGGTGCTCAATGGAATCCTGTCTTTGCACTTTCAAATTCGTCTTTCCTATATGGCAACATCAGCAACCATATGTTATATTTTTTTCTGCATCATACATACAATTATCCCCAGGTCTTCCTTCATGGAATGTTGAATATCATCTAACCTGAAGAGCCCATCACTTGGCACTCTATAGTAAATCACTTTTTCTTACCTATCCATGTGGTTTCCTTGGTGAAATATAAGACTGATTTGACATCATTTTCCTCTATTCAATATGAACGATACATTCTCTATGTGATCATCTACTTCCAGAATCTTCTAATATCACTGTTGTCCCATTCAGGTTCCAACTTGTTTTAGCTGGGCTGTGCGATGACCTTTGCAGTGCCCATAATGATATAGTGCTGAAAAATACTCATAAGCAGGGGTGGGATTCTACCAGTTTGCACCTATTAACTAGAACCGGTTGTTAACATTCTAAGCAGGTCGGAGAACCAGTTGTTAGAAGAAATTACTGTCCTAATTCTTTGAAGGAAGACAGGAAGGAAACATTCTGGAGTTGCTTACAGAAACTGCCTCTCCATTGATTCTTATTACCCATTCTTGGCAGGATGAGGCTTCCTGTCTCAGGAACTTCTCTGAAGCTTTTCCCTCTCCTTTGCTGGTACTTTGCTTGTGTGGAGTGACCATTCAAAGTTACAATGGCACTGAAACAAATGACTTATTACCATTTTTCACACTTACGACTATTGTAGCATCCCCACAGTCATAAGAGGCCAGGCGAGGAGATGTGTACCTCGATCTGATATTGAGTTGGCCACACCCAGCCAATAACATGACCACCAAGCCATGTCCACCCAGTCACATGACCACCAAGCCATGCCCATCACCTAAGCCACGCCCACAGAACCAGTTGTTAAAAATTTTGAATCCCACTCCTGCTCATAAGGCTATGCTAAACTCTTTCTAGCATATAATTAATCTTTGTAATCATTAAAATGGTTCTGTTTGAATAAAGTTTAAAAGCACCCAGTATGACATTCTTAAGTAGGTCACATACCTACTATTTTTTAAAAAAATCCTCTACAATGTTTGTTGTAACTAGAATGTGCTTATTTTCTGTATACATCTCCCAAGAGTGGAAATTCCCTCTTTAATCTGTATGTTTGTCACTGTTTTTCCCCATTGCTTTAGTACACATGACAAATGCAACCTCAGAGTGGTGCTGAGGTTCCACATATGTCTAGAAGGCAAAAATCAGCCCTATTGTTAGAATAAAGAGACTGGAGTTAAAAACTTCCTTCAAGCCTTTGAGTCAGTTTTGGAGTACATCTCCTTCAGACCATTGAAGAACTTGCTGGATATCTACACTTTGCATAAACTCCCAGCATTCTGTCCCTGCCACGATGAGACTGCAGTGCTGAACTGGAAATGGGAGGGTGTAAAATGGGAACATATTCAAAAATCCACAAGGTATATTGTAACAGTGATAATTTTTAAAGATGATAAAATATTAAAAGTATACAAGCTCTACAAACTTTCAGATTTTATAGGCTAGAATGATTAATTGATGGTTAATTAATTGATGATTAACTGACATAATCTATTTTTTAAAAATGTGACTACAGAGTTGTCAGAACAGAGTGGGTTTTTCTCCTTCTCTGAATACAATAAATTCTGAAAATAACAAATCTCAATTTTACAGGTTCTGAATGAAATAGACAAAATTTACATATTTGCTTCTATGTATTCATAAAACCATGTCACCTATTTAACATATGCATGAATTGTATACAAGTCATAAAAAGTATCATGGATAAAATCCAATATGTGTGAAATATATAAAATATGCAAACATAATATGAGCCAGTTTGGTCCAGTGGTTAAGGCAACGTGCAAACTAGGAGACTATGAATTCTAATCTCAGCCATGAAAGCCAGCTGGGAGACCTTGGGACAATCACTCTCTCAGACCAACTCCCTTCACAGGGTTTTTAGCGTGGGGAAAATAGGAGGAGGAAGGTATGTTGGATAGGTTCACCAACTTGAGTTATTTGTAAAAATAATAAAGGCAAGAAATGAAGAAACAAATCAGGCAGATTTAACAAATTTCTGCTTTAATTCCACTAAAATGGATTAATGTTCCCTGCATCTTAACCAAAATGCATTTTGGAAAAATGGCGTGCATAATAGTTCTGTTTTTTATTGCTGTGCTCTGAAATTCTGTTTTTGAGCTCTGCTAAACGAATGTTATTTGGAACAGAACAGTTAGAGATGTCTATTTACAATATAATCCCACTCTACCAACTGGAAAAAAAATAACAAATTTAGTCTAGTAGTGATATCTGAGTTCATAAATATCAAGGATTAAAATAAAACAAAATATTATAAATCTAAATATGTTACAAATGCTCTTCCACTCAGGATCTGCAAATTCATAGGTCTGAACAGGAGGCTTGTACTACCAAAGAGACAGGTTTTGTTTTTTATTTGTACATTATGCCATTTTATATGCACTTAATTGTTGCTTACTGATGCCACCCTCAGTTCTATGTTGAATGGACAGCTACATAAATTGAACTAATGAAGATATAACAATATATAAATGAAATGCCAATCTATTGATTTGGCCAAGGCAGAAGATCAAAGCTGCTAACAATTATATCATTTATACTCAATTATTTTTTATAAACTATAAACATTTTTATAAACTCTAGATCAGGGGTTGCCAAGCTTTTGGACCTCAGGGACCACCAAACTCATACTTTTAAATCCTGAGGACCACTAATATGATTTTTTTTTAAAAATAATAATATATAAGATAATATATTTAATATTTTTAAATTTTTATATTAAAAATTAATTTAAGATTTATATATATATATATATATATATATGTGTGTGTGTGTGTGTGTGTGTGTGTGTGTGTGTGTTTTCTTAGGCTTTCGCGGGTACTTACATGTGTGCTGTTTAGCTTCCTTCGGGTATTATCCCACGTCATTGTAGTTCTGTTAAAGTTGTAGCAACGTTTCAGCAGCATCTCATCTGCCATCCTCAGGCTTCTGTATAGAGTTAGTTCCTGGTTTCAAATTTGAGGCTGGTCCATTCTGATTGGTTGGGAGCCTGGATCTGTATTCATTGGACTTGGAGTTTGATTGATTGGAGTTTCTGGTTTCTTCTGTCTGTTTTGTGGTTTTGATTGGCTGGCAACACTCTGTTCTTGTGTTGAAGGCTTTCAGTGCAGCTTGGCTCCGTGTGAAGGGACGGCTGCTCTTCATTAGCAAGCTGCTATTCATTAGCAAGCTGGGTTTCACCTGGGTGCCTGATGGGGGGGGTGTTTGGCTTGGAGCTATCAGAGGGAGTCTGTTTTTGCCCAGGTGTTTGCCTGGCTTGTGGCATGGAGATCTTTCTATTTGAAAGTGCAGGCTTCCAAATGATTGACAGTCTAGTGGAATCATCTCTTCTATTCATGCTGTCAGGTCTTTTTTCAATCTCTATGGCTTCTCTGATGATTCTGTGGCTGGGGTTTTCTATAGTGGCCAGGGTTTTAGTGCCATTGAAGTTGATGTTGTGACCTGTGGTTTTCATGTGTTGGACTAGTGAGGAGGTGTGTTCCAGCTTTTTTACTGCATTTTTGTGTTTATCTAGGCGGGTACTTATTCTTCTATTGGTCTGTCCAATGTATGTGGCTGGGCATGATGTACAGGGAATGTCATATATGCCTTGGTTTTCCAGGTCAATTTTGTCTTTGGGGTTCCTCAGGATGGCTGCTATTTTTTTGTCTGTTTTGAAGGCAGTCTTGATGTGATGCCTGTGTAGTATCTTACTGATTTTATCTGTAGTACCTCTTATGTAGGGCAGGACAGCTGTTCCATGGATCTGTTGATCTTCTAGGTCTCTGTTATATCTTGGTGTGTTTTTGTGGATCAAGCTGGTGATTTTGTTTTTGTGGAAGCCGTTGGCTGTCAATACTTTAGTCAGGGTGCATAGTTCAGTCTTTATATATTATATTATATCTCCACACCACAAGCCAGGCAAACACCTGGGCACAAACAGACTCCCTCTGATACCTCCAGCTCAAACACACCCCCACCAGGCACCCAGATGAAACCTAGCTTCCTAATAGATAATAGCCATCCTTTCACATGAAGCCAAGCTGCACTGAAAGCCTCCAACACAGGAACAGAGTGTTGCCAGCCAATCAAAGCCACCAAACAGACTGAAGAAACCAGAAACACCAATCAAACAAACTCCAAGTCCAATAAAACAGACCAAGACTCCCAACCAATCAGGATGAAGAAAAAACCATCCTGGCACAACAATAGGCTACCCTCAAATTTAAAACCAATGACTGTGAGACTCTGACCCACATACAAACTCAATACAGAAGCCTGATGATGGCAGATGAGATTCTGCTGAAACTTTGCTACAACTTTAAAAACACTACAATGACGTGGGATAATACCCGAAGGAAGATGAACTGAAGGCTAGCCTAAAACTTTAAAAAAACATGTATGTATGTATATGTATATGTATATGTATATGTATATGTATATGTATATGTATATGTATATGTATATGTATATGTATATGTATATGTATATGTATAT
>BLBF01000002.1:98824201-98846017 GCA_015471245.1 Laticauda colubrina
TATATGTATATGTATATGTATATGTATATGTATATGTATATGTATATATGTGGTATTCAGCTTTGTTTGGGTATTTTCCCACATCATTATAGTTGTGCTTTTAAAGTTGAAGCAACGTTTCAGCAGAATCTCATCTGCCATCATCAGGCTTCTGAGGAAGATCTGGATAGGGAGAAACCGGCTCCCCCTCATACAGAAGCAAAGCCCCACCCCCAATCTGTTCTCCTATCATTTCATATCTCCCCCAAGTCAAAGGAAACCTCTCTCTCCTTTGCCAAGTTGGGCTGCCTGGAGTTGGGAGAGGGAAGGAGGGCCAGGGTGAAAGTGCCAAGGAAGACAGTCTCCTAAAAACCAGGCAACACCCCCCTCCTTCGGCCTCCACACTGGAAATGTTTGTTGGCATTTCCAACACGCATTGTTTTGGCACTTGCCCAAAATTCTTTGCATTCCCCCAAGCCTGGCTTGCTGAGGGGGGAGAGTAGCACTGATGTCTCTGCTGCCCCCGCCCACAGTCCCATCCATCGCTGCCCAGGGAAAGCACAGGAAAAGTGAGCAGAAACATAGCTTTTGCTGGGGTGAAAGAGTGGAGATTGAGGAAGGCACAGGCAACAGAAAGCGGCACTTTTCAAAGGTGGCAGCTTCTGTCTTCTCTTGCTGTGCCTTCTTCAATCTCTGCTTTTTTGCCCCAGTGAGAGCTGTTTCTGCTCACTTTCTTTTCCTGTGCCTTTCTTGATCTCTGCTCTTTTACCTCAGCAAGAGCTATGTTTCTCCTTGCTTTTCCTGTGCTTTCCCTGAGTAGCAATGGCTGGGGCCGTGGGGACAGGCAGAAGAACAGACCATCAACAGGGGTGAGAAAAATGACGATGATGATGATCCATTCTGGACCTCTGAACTGAATGGTGAGTGAAGACTTGCTACTCCCACCACCACCAGCTGGTACCTTTCTTGCCCCGGGCCATCCCTACAGCCCACAGCCATCAAGGAAGCCCAGGCCAGGAGAGGTGAGCTGGAAGGTGTGGGAGAGCTGCACAAATGCAAGTAGCACTGTGCTCCTGCACTTTCTGGCCATCTCCATTGCCGCTTCAGCCCACATGTGCCACCTGTGCCCCCTCTTACTGCAACAGCACCATTACCTTTTTCTGGCTGGCAAGGGCTGTGCTGCTTTTTGCAAGTTTGCACTTGGCCAAAGGGTGGGAGCTAGCAGGTGGGTGGGCCATGTGAGTGGCACAGCCTTGTGTTCCTGCGCAGCCAGGATTAATTGTTTTGGGCAGACATTTCTCTACAGCCCACCAAAATTTTCACATGGACCACCAGTGGGACACAGCTGACTGGTTGGTGACCACTGCTCTAGATAGACAAGGGGCTGCCATGGTATCTTTCTTTTGTCTTCTGTTTAAAAGGTTCTCATGTTTAAAAGGTTCTCATTTCAAGTTATGAAATCCATCTCAAATGACAAAAAAAACAACAACAAAGAAAAATAAGCAAGGCAGTTGTCACAAAAATGAAGTGAAATACTAGTAGTTGCAAAAACAAAATGTTGCATAACATAGAGTCTATTACCATCTTTCAAAACAGATAAGTATGAACTCTGAAAAAAAAATATGAACAAATGTTTGAAATAGAAGACACATTCTTCCCACACACTGTCTTTCTAGACATATTTTCTTTTTCACCCCCATGGATCAGACAACCAAGGTCACACATGTCTGCTTTCTCACTGGTTCACATCTCCTTGATGGACAGAGTCTTTAATTGGTACAAACAAACCAATACACACTGCCCTTATAGCTTAGGATAATAATTAAACACAAACATTTTTGTATTGTCGAATGAAGATTTCATGCTTTAATTTTTTGACATTGAAATATAGTTATGGAACTGCTGTTTCTATGAGGCAATTTATAAGATAAATACATCAATCCATAAGAAGTAACAGGCAGGGAAATATATTAAGGTTATTTGTATATCAATGAGCCACATCATTTTGGATCTCTCGGAATGTGATTGATTTTATATTGTTGATTGTTTTGTCAGTGGTTTACTTTTTCTTCATAGAAAAAGTACTATAGAAGCTATAGTACTTTTAGTACTTTTAGTATAGAAGCGCAGAAAATCAGGAGACAGGAAACCAGCGTATCTTCAGCTCTTTATTCAAGGTATAGATCTGTGTAGCCTCTTGTGAGCTGTGGCAGCTCTTCTTATAGAGCTAGCCAGCGGCTCTCACCCAATGACAGCTTTCTGAATCTCCCGCAATTGGTTCGTCCAATCACAGGAGATTCCTTACTAACCAATCATCGTCGTTCATCTCGGCCAATCACAGTGTAGTTCGTTTCAGCCAATCAGGTTAGGGTATTACAAGAATGTTAATATGTAACACCCCTCCCCTCTTGATATGGTCCATCCTACATGATGTAGTCGCGTAGGTAGGCAGGGCTTTTTACTTGCCTTCTTGACCTGCACAGTTCAGTTGCTGCGTGGTCTTCAGCCAGTTCGGAAGGGATCTTCCTTGCTCCCGCTCTTCTCCATGGAACTACCTGGAAGGGTGAGTCAGGCCTTTCGCTGCAACTCCCACCTGGTCTACTGGGTTCGGTCGAATTTTCGGCTTCTTTGTTCCCAGCCGGTCTTCCCGGGCTGGTTGAGCTGGCTTGACTGTTCCTTCCAGGCAAGGTTTCGAGTGGGTTGTCTTCCTCTGGTACCCTTCGGCTGCCTTCATTCTCTGGTGAGTGTTGTTGGTTTCTTCTTTTATTTAGCGGTGTTTGTATTTCTGGTTCAATTTGTGTTGGTTGGGCCCGTTCGGTTTGTTGTTGTCTTGTAGTAGTATTTTCTCTTTTTTTTTGATGATTGTTTGGGGTTTCTCCCCCCCCCTCTAGTTTTTTTATTAGAGTCTGTTTGTGTGTTTTGTGGCTTTTCGTGCTGTTTAAAATTATTCTTGATTGTACTTGGTCGACATACCGTTTCCAGTTTCTTCCATCGTCTGTTTCCAGCCGGTACAACCGGGGGGCCTGTCACTTGGGTTATTGTAGTGGGTACCCATAGTGGGTCCACTGAAAATTTTTTAGCGTAGATTGTGTCTCCCGGATTAAATGCGTGGTACCGGCTGGATGAGTCTGGTGTTATTTCTGGATTGTATAAAGCCCTTCATGGCATGGCCCCAAGCTATGTTTTCTCTGTTTTGGAGACAGCAGAAATTCGTATGATTGTGGGTCAAATTCAAATTACTTTAGGAGGGATTCCAGGGTGAATAAGCTGTGTAGAAGTCCCCTAAGTATAGTTTTTCATGTTACACAGAGCTCATCTATACAGCTACTTTGCCCAGGCTTAGGGACACTACATTATTCACTCAGGACATGGAGTCCAGTGGAGTCACCATCTGACCTGAAAATATTATCTTTTGCAGAGGCACTACAAACTTCAGCAATGTTGAGGTAAGGAAGAGGCAGGCTTCAGGGGTTTTTCTGTTTTCACTTTTCTCCTATTTCAAAGACCAGAGGAAAGATTGTTATTATTGTTTTGTGGGTGAGCCTTTGATAAATACCACAAAATTCAATTGGGCTTTCTTCAAAGTAATTGTTTTTAAGACTATAGACCAAAACTTTTTCTTCATCTGATCCAGTTAGCCTTTTATGTCACAGCACAGAATTGAGATCCAGATGAAGTTTTAATCAGAGAATGTTGAAATTGTTTTACTCTGGACTTTCTCACATTAAATATAAATTCTGGACACCCATACATATGTAAATGTGCTTATTTTTTATTTCAGCTACTTTGGTTCAGAAATAAATCATGCTTTCCTGATCTCACTGAGGTTAATGTGTCAAATGTTCTATAATCAGATAGCAAATACAATGAGATGTTTTTATATACATTAGTCACTATAATGGTTTAATTTGCCACCTGGTGTTTGGGATTTCCTAATAATTATTCCAATCTCTGGTGGCATTTTAAAGGATCACAATTTGCTGAAGGATTACATCACCATGTAGATCTTGCCCAACAAAGCTTTTGGAATAGATGGAGCTTATTGTTCAATTTTTAAAAAGGACAGCTTGTGAGAATGAGCCATAAACTGAGAATAGAATAGAATAGAATAGAATAGAATAGAATAGAATAGAAAAGAAAAGAAAAGAAAAGAATAGAATAGTTTATTTGGCCAAGTGTGCTTAGACACACAAGGAATTTGTCTCCAGTGCAGAAGCTCTTAATTTATATGCAAAGCAACAGGGTAATAATAATTATAACAATACCAATAAAAGGGGGTAGTAGAGAAGATGAGAAGTGTCATGCCCCTGTTGGAATATGATTCCAGGGGAGGGGGGAGGCTGAGCAGCCGACAGGAAGTGGGAATGTGGCTCCATTGGTTGTGGAAGAAACTGGGTAAGGGCACAGTCTGGCTAGGCAGAGCAGGGGAGAGGTTGAGGTAGAGCAAGGCAGAGGGAATTTGGAGAAAGACCCAGGCCCACCCCCTCTTCATCCTGGGGCATTCAGGGAAGAACGGAGAAGGAAGCAATGTGAGTTGCATGGCTTATGAGGGAGCAAAGGGCTCTGATTCCCTTCATAAGCTGTAGCTGGGAACACAGTGTTTAAAAAGGAAAGCTACACACAGCAACTTGTTGGAAGCAAATCATGAGTTATCTGTTATTGTCAAGGCTTATTTGGGTCTCTGGCATCTTCCCAACTGTATTTTTTTTGGCCTTTCAAGTCTGCAATTCCTTATCCTACCCTATCAAGTTAATTGCTGGAGCGTGGCTTGTGTGGATTTTTATTTACAGCTTGTGTCAGTGGTGGGATTCAATTTTTTTTACTACCAGTTCTGTGAGCGTGGCTTGGTGGGCATGGCATTGCTTGGTGGGTGTGGCTTGGTGGGCATGGCAGGGGAAGGATACTGCAAAATTGCCATTTCCTCCCACCCCACTAACCTGCTTTCCAGCTCCATTCTCCTGTGCAGGGCAACAAAAGAAGACCCAGCTGATCATCTGGGACTTGGGAGGAAGAGAATAGATGGGGGCAGGGCCAGTCAGGGGTCTCAAAATTTTCGCTACCAGTTCTCCAAAGTACTCAAAATTTCTGCTACCGGTTCTCTAGAACTGGTAAGAACCTGCTGAATACCACCTCTGGTTTGTATGTACTTTGTTTTTGGACTGAATTTTGTCCACTTAAAGACTGTTCTTGGGAGAGTTTTTTCTCCAGCCGAAGGTAACTTGGACATTGGACGCAAAGTTGGAGGTATTAAAAGGACTCTTCTTACTTATGTGACTATGTTGCCTTTGTGCCATGCCCCGGGTCATCACAAGAAGGATAGTATTAATACTACAGCCATATAATTTGGGTGAATATACTTAGTCATAAAACAATACTGTGAGGATTAGATGTTCAACAGAGTGATGGCTTGAGGGAAAAACTGTCCCCGTGTCTAGTTGTTTTGGCATGTAATGTCCTATAGTGGCATCCCTAGGGGAGCAGTTGAAACAGATTATGTCCAGGATGTGAGGGATCTGTAGTTATTTTCATAGTCCTCTTTCTGATTTGTGCAACATACAGGTCTTCTATGGAAAGCAGACTGGTTGCAATTGTTTTTCTGCAGTCCTAACTACCTGTACCTGTCCTGTTTAGTTGCTCTACCAAACCATTATAGTTCAAATGAGAGCTTCAATAAAAAGTTCTAAAGTTGCCAAGTTTGGAGACCCCTAGTTTAAGACTTTGCAGCAGATCAGCCGTTTAGAAGAGAGCAAATCTGGGGGAAAAAACACCTCTCTGCTTTAAGAAATCCCCTTATTAAAATTGATACAAATGTGGGATACTTCTTCCAAATGATTTCTGAAGCATGCATGGTTCTAATAAATACCAATTACGGGTAGTCCTTGACTTATGACCACAATTGAGACCAACAGACCATTTCTGTTACTGAGACATTTGTTAAGTGAGTTTTGCCCCATTTTACGACCTTTCTTGCCACATTTTTTTCGTGAATCATTGCTATTGTTCAGTTAGTAACATGTTTGCTTAATGAATCTGGCTTTCCAATTGACTTTGCCTGTCAAAAGATTGCAAAAGGAAATCACATGACCCCAGAAAACTGCAACCATCATAAATATGAGTCAAGGATCTGAATTTTGATCACATGGCCATGGGAATGCTGCAATGGTTCTAAGTGTGAAAAATGGTCAGGAGTCAATTTTTTACTGCTGTTGTAACTTCAAACAGTCACTAAATGAGTGGTTCTAAGATAAGGATTACCTGTAATTACCTTATCTTCAGCCATCTTCTTACCACCATCTCTATGAAATATTAGAGAAAGCTTTATTCCTTTAATTTAGTTAAGTATATCATAATTTACTATTTGGCCATTTCTTATGAGGTGGAATGCAGATAAACCTAGCAAACTTCTGTCCTACAGACATGTTTAGTCAAGGTCCATGGAAAAAAGAACTTTGAATATTTTTTTGTACTTGTTGGCCAATAGCTAGAGATGACAGCGATATATTTTGATTACCAGTTAGTATATGTATGCCTGTAAATTCATATTATTTAGGATATTGGGAAAAAATATAAAATATTTCAATACCACAGTGAATGGATTAAATATGTTGAGAGCTTTTAGTTCTGGTTTGTATCTACATACTCTGAATTAATTATTGTAATGGCAAGGATCTAACTTTTCTGTCGCTTTGTCCCAGATTGTCAAAATAATGTTCATATGACAAAGCAGCATAGAGAATTTGAATCTAGCTCTATTGCTTCATCTCATTGCCTTAGGAAATAAGAACTGTTATCTCTTATTTGTTGAATTAATAAAATTTAACACTGGCAATGGAATTTGCTTTCAGTAGATATACCTAGGATTATAGCTTTTTACTGTGTAAAATTGTGCTTCTGGGTACATTTTACCATTGAGCTTTGCAACCAAAATCATATTTTTATGTTACATTTTATAGAAAGCCAAATCAGTTTTTTTTAAAAAAAAAAAATTCAGGCATTTCAATTTACAATTGATCTCTAAGCCAGATAGAGTAAAAGAAACAAAAAGTGAGGGAAGAAAAGGTAAAGAAAGTGATGAAATAAACAAGTAGAGCCATAGATTGAGGCAAAAGAACTTATGGAAAAAGAGCTGACAAACCTAGTTTGTTCGAACTTATTTTCAGAGTTTATTTACAATAGTGATGGAACTTGAACTAGAACTTGAACATTGAAAATTAATATTAAATAACTGTGATCTTCAGCATCGTCGAAGTGCATTCCCTTCATCATTTCACAGTATATCTACATCTATCGATCTATATCGATATCTATCTATCTATATCTTAGAATCAGAGTGATCATAAGTCTTGCAATAAGTTTGCCCAATACAAATCCACTTTAAGTCTAGACAACAACTTCACAATCTTTCTTATTATGGCAAACTGCATTGTATTTCTGTTTAGATGATTGTGAACTTTCTTAATTATCTTTTTTCATTATAAATCATTATGTGCAGATTTTATGAAAGCAAGCATTCTGTTTTGTCCTCTTTTGGGGGTGAATGGTAAGTAGTCATCTTTAAAAAAAATCCCTATGCATTAGAAACTGTGACTTGCTAGATTTCAGCCTTGTGGTTTATGCACTAGTAAGGAAAAAATACCTCAGGAAAAATTTCTATACTTTTCCATATTAAGTCAGTAAAGCAGAATTGTTCAGCCTTGGCAAATTTAAGATGTATAGACTTCAGCATTTCCCAGCCATCATACTGCCTGAAGACTGTGGCTTGTAGAATTGCTAACCAATAATTGCCAACTACAATCTAAACTGCTTTATATCCCTTCAGATTCTGCCACAGAGGGTTCATATCTTTGCCTTACAAAACAAGACTTTTGTTATACTGGCTGGTTTCTGGTTTTTTAAATAGGAAAGAGGAATCTATGAATCTTTAGAAGTTGCTAAAACATAATTTCAGGCAGTCTTTGTGTTTGGTCATGCTGGCTATCCTTAGTTAAAGATAGTTACAGGATTTCCTCTTCTTCCTTTAAATAAGTGCAATAATATAAAGGCATAGGTTGATCCAAATGATGCTTTAAAATAAACATACCAATTTTTAAAAATATGTTTTATGTAGCACAGCCAGGAACAAACAATGGACTGCTTATTGTATGCCACATAAATGATTGTTTTAGGATTTTGACAACATTTGAAATATTTTTTTCTGGATGAAATTTGGTTGGGGTGGCAATGTTTTTTGAACTTGGTGCATAATGCCATTCTACCACAAGGTTGAATAAACTGAAATTGAATACAAAGAGGCTATTTTACAATGGTTGCTATTAATTTGTCACAGTGGAAGAATGCTAGGCAAACATTTCCTGAATAAAGAAAAAGGAGAAAATACAGAATAAAATAGTGTTTACATGTCTCTACAAGATACTTGGAAAGAATATGGCAGGACTCTGATGACAGGAGAAAATAATAATAATAAATTATAGATTTTACTTTTAAGCCCCTGTCACACTGCACCAACGGATGCAAAGAGGATGTAAAATGAACAAAAAAGCTTGCCATCCGTTGGAAAATGCGATATACTCACTGCCTCCGTTTTGCTTCCTCTCTATCCGTCCAGCATCCGTTCATTGATGTTTCATCCACTCAGGAAGTTTTGAGCTGCTCAAAACTTTTGCGCGGAAAATGTATCCAATTCGTCCGTTCTGCATCCGCTAGGCATCTGCTACGCATCCGTTCTGCAACTGTTATGCATCCGCTATATCCGCTAGGCATCTGTTCCGCATCCGCAAAACTCGCATCCGCTCAGACGCAGGGAGGAAGCGGAACGGACATAGAACGGATGCAGAACTGATGCAGCACGGAAACAAAGCGTTTAAAACAGAAAAAATGGAGGGGACCTATCTCGGATATTAAGTATGTCTAGAGGATGCCTAGAGGATTCCTAGAGGATTGAAAGGGACACCTATACTGCCTATAAAAAGGGGGAGCAACTCACCTGCAGCTCAGATAGCAGCCCAGCTGCAGACCTCTGCAGCCTTCATCTGCCTCTTCCTCATCCACAGCATCCAGTCATGTCCACCGTGGATCGTAACACAGTCCTTTTGGCAGCCACCATCCTTCTGCAACAGTGCGAAGCCATCTACAGGCTCTGTGAACTCTACTACGGGAAGAAAAAGGTGCGGCCAAGAAGCGTCTGGGTCCAAAGATGGATCAGGAGAAGAGCAGTGTACGGACTGTACAACAAGCTGATGGTGAAGCTCAGGAACGAAGACACTCGGGCATTCCAGAACTTAATGAGGATGCCTCCAGCCATGTTTGACGAAGTTGTGCAGCAGCTGACACCCAGGTTGACCAAGGCAAACACCAACTTCCAGCCCAGCCTGGAACCTGGGCTCAAGGTGGCACTCACTCTGTGCCACCTGGCCTCAGGGACCACCTACAGGAGCATGCAGTAGAGCTGGAGTGTACCATCCAACACCATCAGCATTGTGGTCAGAGAAGTGGTGCAGGCCATCATCGAAGAATACAAGGAGGAGCTCCTCCAGTGCCCCTCCACTGAAGAAGGATGGAAGAAAGTTGCAGAGCAGTGGTATCAGAAGTGGAACTTCCCCCACACTGTTGGAGCCATATATGGGAAGCACGTGGCCTGCAAAGCTCCAGCCAAGTCGGGCTCCACTTATTTCAATTACAAGGGCTTCTTCAGCATCATCCTCTTCGCCATGGTCGATGCTGACTACAAGTTCATGTACATCGATGCTTCAGGCAACGGCTGATCTTCAGATGGCCAGGTATACAACGCCAGTCACCTCAAGTAGGAGCTGGAACGCAACCTCATTGTGGGCTTCCCAGATCCAGAACCCCTGCCCAACGACACACAAGATGTGCCCTACATCATCGTGGGGGATGACGCCTTCTCCCTCACAACCTACCTCATGAAGCCGTACACTTCCATACTCCTCACCCATGAAGAGAGGATCTTCAACTACAGGCTGTCCAGGGCCAGGCGGGTGGTGGAGAATGCCTTTGGCATCCTGGCCAACAGGTTCCAGGTACTTCTCACCAGCATGCAGCATCGCCCAGAGACCATGAGGAACATTGTGGAAGCTTGCTGCATCCTGCACAATCTCATGTACACCCGCTACCCAGTCTTGCAGAAAAGGCTCGTGGACCTCCAACAAGGAAATGGGGACACGGAGCCTGGTGAATGGAGGCAAGGGTAAAACCTGATAGACACTCAGGATGTGCAAGGCCCCAACAGAGCCTCACGTGAAGGGAAGAAGCAGCGCAACCTCCTGAAACGCTGGTGCAACTCCCCAGCTGGAGCAGTGGAGTGGCAAGACAGGATGATAGATGCTTACTGGATGCTTCCTTCAGCCTGTCTCATCACACGGATGAGATTGGGCCATGTATGTTGGGTGGGCCTACAATGAACAGGGCATTTAATAAAGAGTTGTGTTTATGTTCAAATGTGTGGATCAATGCTTACATTGTTATTGATAATAAAGGGCCAAAGGTGTGGCAGCTGGGAGGGTGGACCATACAGTCCCACTATGCTTGCACTGGAGGTTTATCTATCCCACAGCTATTACCCATCCCGAAGGTATCCCTGCCCATCCCACTGCTATCTTAACCCATCCCACAAGCATGCAAAGGCTTAAACCATTTGTAAAAGTTTCCACCAAGACTTTATTAAAAAAAAGAAACGAAGCAAGTGTATGAATCAAAAATAGACTTTTTTAACAAGAAGCTATAAAACAAAAATGAGTCTCTGGCACTCCTCTTGGTCGCTGAGTCTCAGGGGTGAAGGGTCCAGGTGCTGTGGAGGTGGCTGGTGCTGGAGTGCTTGTCATCAGCTCCTCCAAAAGCAGAAGCAGCAGAAGCCCCATCCCCAGAAGAGCAAGCCTGTGGTGCAGAAGCCCCAGCAGAACCAGAGTGAGGGCCAGGGGGTGGGATGGTAGCCCTGTCCCTCTTGCAAGGGCTGGCAGCAGATGGCTGAGGCTTGCTGTGCTTCAGCATGGTTGTGGGGTTGCTGGCTGACAGGAACCAAGGCTGGCAGGAAGGCTTGCAGGGAGGCTGGTACCAAGGCTGGCAGGCAGGCAGGCACTAAGGCTGGCAGGCAGGCACCAAGGCTGGCAGGCAGGCTGGCAGGCAGGCATACACCAAGGCTTGCAGGCAGGCACCAAGGCTGGCAGGCAGGCACCAAGGCTGGCAGGAAGGCTGGCAGGCAGGCTTGCAGGCAGGCAGGCACCAAGGCTGGCAGGCAGGCATGAACCAAGGCTTGCAGGCAAGCAGGCACCAAGGCTGGCAGGCAGACTGGCTGGCAGCAAGGCTGGCAGGCAGGTAGGCAGCAAGGCTGGCAGGCAGGCAGACAGCAAGGCTGGCAGGGAGGTTGGCAGCAAGGCTTTCAGGCAGACATGCAGGCAGGAAAGGCAAGGCAGTCGATGTGCTTGGAAACAGGTCTTTCCTCTGAATGGCGACCTGCTTCCGAGCTGCTTCCGTTATATCTGCGGGCTGATGCAATGCATCCTCCCCGCATGTGCAATTAACGCTCGGCATCTGCTAGGCTTCCGCTCTTCATCCGCTGTGCATCCGCTATTCATCCGCTTCATCCGCTGTGCATCCGCTGTGCATCCGCTCTGCATCCGCTGTATCCGTTCTGCATCCGCTTTGCTGAGGTCCCCCGGAAGCCTAGCGGATGTGTCATCCGCTCCCATCCACTTCCATCCGCTGGGCTTCCATTCCACATCCACTTTCCATCCGCCCTGCGTCCTCCCCGCGTCCATGTTATCAGCTCCGGTTATGCAAATTTTTGCCCCTTCTGAGAGCGGATAACAATGGATGGAACATTTTTCTCGTCCGTTGTGTCCATTTTGCATCCATTGGGCAGTGTGACAGGGCCTTTAGAACACTTGACATGTATGAGTCCATATGTCTATGTGGAAAGGAGAGGTCTGTTCCTAAATGTTACAGCTTTTAAAAGAGTAAATATCTACTGCTGTGTATGTTTAACTCATTAGTACAAATAAAGAATACAACTTCTTACAGTTAATAGTATGAAATTTAATGTGTGTTTGTGCTTTCATGTTTCAGTGTGCTAACTATTTTTAGATGGTTTCCTAGGTGTATAGGTCTTGATACATTTTTTGAGCTTTATTCATTTTAAAACACATTATTTTATGCAGAGAGAAAAAAAAAACCCTTTAAATTAACTTGTTATGTAATGACTCTTTCTATCAAAACTGAGCAAAACAAACATGGTGTTTATAAAAGGTGACCATTTGTATTTCGTTGTTTAACCCAATGGGTTGATTACATGTTTACAGATGGCAGGGTGTGGCAGGCAAGAGAGCTGAGGCTGCTCCGTCTGTGCATGTCAATCTGCAGAACCAGAAAGAGTAATCAAATGGGAAGATATGGATGGATGGAACATCAGATGATAGATTCTTCATACAATGAGAGAAAAGCAACTGAGTGATAAAGCTGCTGGGAAAAGGGTGAGCCGCTTCATAAAAAATAATAACAAACTGTTTTCTTGGTAATATACTCTTCCCGTTCTTTTCTTGTTCTTTGAGGATACACACTGGTTGTAATCATATGACATAATAAATCATGACCTATCCAAAACTAGCTTGCTTATCCTGTCTTACTCTGGTGGTCCCCACCCCTTCAGATTAAATACAGCTTGTAGCATTGTTTGACTGACTATGGTGAACCAAGCCGATAGGTGTCGAATCACACATATGACACATATGATTAACCATACAGATTCAGATAAAAACTTGGCTGATATACAAAGCTGAGCAAACAGGACTAATTCATTGGTTAAATTATAAAATTGAAAAGGTGGATTGGCAAAGGAAAGGACCAAGATGGGTTGAGAAAAATTGCATCATACTTTATCCATGATGCAATTTTCAATAATTCTTATTGGAGTACCAGACCACTGTAGGAATGTAGCTGATTGTCTACTGACAAAAGTAGCTGATTGTCTTCTGACAAAAGTACACTTGGTAGAGCACATCACATTTTTCTAAGTTTGAGGGGTCCTTGCACTCTCTGAACTTGATTGCTTCCTTGCAGACATTTCATTACCCAAACTAGGTAACATCATCAGTGCTAGAAAGTACTGGGATTAGCTCTTAGTTTATATTCTAGTGCTCATAATTTTAAACATGATGTGTGATCAAGTGATCACAAGCCTTTTCATAAAGGCTGTGTTGCTGTGAATCTGGACAGTACACAGTTTCTAATACTTCAAGTAGTAGCTGTGTTCTGTCTTTCAATTCTGTAATACAGAAAAAAAAATCCCATTTAAGATCAAATTACTTATAAACATGTACGGTCTCACTCATATAGTGCACTGTCATACAGGGTCTTATCCACTAATGCATTAGCATCTTATAGTGATTATTATGTTAGCATATTCACATCTGCTTGTCTTTTACAAACATAGCATGCATTACACAGGAGAATGTAGAAAACAGCTTGATGCTGGGTGATATCATTTCTTTATCTAGTCCATTATAAGGACTGCTAGTAATTCTCCTGGGTTTCTTCCAAACATTTCCCAGTTGCATCTAAACATTCTTAATGATTAACATGAGAATATATTTAGAAATATCTCTACTGAACTTGGAATATTTTGCACGTAATAATATTCTTCTGCTACTGATGTATGGAACCCAAATGATGATCATGTTAGATTTATGGAGAGCTGATTGACTTGCAGTTCCTTATCTAACAAGATAACTTGCATATTTATATTTCCTCATGAATAAAAAATAAGATATTGTAGCATAAAAATGTACAGCAGTGAAAAGGACACTCTAGATCTAACATGTATTGATCAGGCATGAACAAGCAGAGTGAACAATTCATAGCAAATTGTCCACATGCCTTTTGCTTAAATATAGCAATAAGAGAAAATCTATGCTTGCTCATGAAGGTCAGGCAATTCTTGTAGTCCAAGGCTGCATTAATACCATAGAGGGATAGAATCAAGATCACATGAAGTATTAGTATCACTTTACAAAGCCTTAGAATGACCACATTTGGAATACAGCATCCAGTTTTGCTCACCTCAATATAAAAATATGTTGAGATTTTGGAAACTGTGCAGAGAGGAGTAACAAAGATGGTTGGGGGGGTGGAGTCTAAAGCATATGAAGAACAGTTACAGGAATTGGGTATGTCTAGTCTAATGAAAAGAAAAACTAGGGGAGACACAATAGTGGTAGTTCTAATATTTGAGGGGCTGCCATAAAGATGAGGGGGTCACTCTATTTTGCAAAGCACCAGAGGGAAAGATGAGAAACAATGGTTGGAAACTAATTAAGGAGACAAGCAACCTAGAACTAAGGATAAATTTTCTTACTGTGAGAACAATCAACCAGTGGAATGGCTTGCCTTCAGAAGTTGTGGGTGACCCAACATTGGAGGCTTTCAAGGAGAAACTAGACAGCCATTTGTCTGAAATGGTATAAGATCTCCTGCTTGAGCAAGGAGTTGGACTAGATGCTGGATTGGAGGAAATATCATCTACTGTAACTATTGACAAGTTAATGCCTAATTGTAAAATTTGAAATTCCAAATCAGCTTGTTTGTGACCATACACCTGTTGAAAGCCAGATGTAAGAATCTGTAAGGCAAGCAGTTCAGGAACTAGATCATAAGTTTGTGCCCCAGTTATGCCTATTTCTATATACTTGCTATCACTCTTGCCATCGTCATTTTCTCAGTGGAGTATTTAAACATGCTATACATGGAGCTGCCCTTGAAGACCATCTAAAAGCTATCATTGGTCCAGCTTGGACATGCTTCAAGTCCTTTTCTCAAAATAATGTCATTTGATGGCATCCAGGCGATGTGTCCTTTCTGTTGCAGAATCCGTACTCAGAATAATTGTTCTCCCCTGCACTTCTGAAGGCCATCAGTGATTTGCAGAAAAGCAGTAAAGACCTATTATATTCTTTTCGGTCCCACTGCACTTACGGATGCAAAGAGGATGTAAAACGTTAAAAAAAAGCTTGCCATCCATTGGAAAACGCTATGCATCTGTTGTGTACTTACTGCATACGTGTTTCATACGCTCTATCTGTCGAGCATCCGTCCACTGAGATTTCATCTGTGCAAGAAGTTTTGAGCTGCACAAAACTTTGTGAACGGATGAACTTTCCGCCGTGTATGATGTACATCCACGATATATACGGGCAACAAACATTCTATGTCCGTTATCATCCATTAAATGTCCGCTGTATCCTCTCTGCATCCTCTGGCCATCCCCTCAACTCACATCCGCTGCAGCTGAAAACAGAAAGAGGGAGGAAACAAAAGGTAAACGGAACGTCTACACAGCATCAGTAGCACGGAAATAGAAAGGATGTAAACGTATGCATCTCATATATAAAGTATCAAAAATGGACAAAATGTTTGTATCTGGGATGTATCTCGTACATTTAGGATGTCTGCAATATGTCTAGAGTATGTAGAAGGCCCCATAGCGGACAACCAATATTTTCTATAGAAAGGGGGAGAAAATCATCTGGATCGCTGGGATGGTGGACCATACAGTCCCACTATGGTTGCACTGGAGGTTTATCTATCACACAACTATCTTTATCTATTCCACAAGCATGCAAAGGCTTAACCATTTTTTCAAAGTTTTCACCAACTCTTTATTAAGTAAACAAAATGAACCAAGTAAACTAAGTGTCTTAAGCAAAGATAATTATTTATTAATTTTCTTAGGTAAACTTTATGACTGTATTAAATAAGCAAAATGAACCAAGTAAAGTGTCTTAAGCAAAGATAAACTTAACAAGTAAGCAACTCAGTCTCTGACACTATTCTCAGTCACTCTGAGTCATGTCCATGGTCTCAGCTGTTAAGCGGGCAGGGACTGTGGAAGTGGCTGTGGCTTGAGTGCTGGTCTGAGGCACCATTGGAGTGCTTGGCCCCGAGGGTAAAACAAGTGGTGGTGTGTTCAGGAAGCTATCCGAGAGCTAACTCAGTCCCGTGAGGTTGAGAGGCCCTTCATCAAGGACTTGAGATGTCAGGCCCAATACTGATGACAGATTGTCCATTGACGGGCTTGGCTGTGGGGTGGAGGAAGGATTGGGAGGAGTGTAGTGGGGCTGTCTGGTCTGCAGCTGAGTGAGGACTGGCGTCTGTGGTGTCCGATGAACCTGGGCCTGGACTGGGAAGTTCTCCTTCTGCTGTGGGAAGTCCTCGTAGTCATAGCCTTGGTAGGTGAGGGGCTGTTGAAAGCTGTGGAAGGGCTGTGACATCGCCTGGGGTGGAAGAGCAGACCTGGACTGGGTAGAAGCAGCTTCAGCTGGGCCTTGAGGGTTGTGCAGAAGTGCTGTGATCTTCTGCTTCATCACCTGGTACTGGGCCTCAGGCAGGTCCCTTAAGGTCTGGCTCACGTAGGTGATGAAGGTGTTCCAGCCTGAGGATGCTCTGTCCAAGTGGACCAGCTGAGAGAGAAGTTCTGTGCTGGTCTTCATTGTCTCCCTGATCTCCAACAGCACACTGTGGTCCTGGCCCTCCAGTCTGCCTCTCTGCCTGCATCCTCTGGAGCTGGGGGTGGGGGCGGGTTGGCCTCTGGTGGCTGCTGCTTCTTCCTCCATTTGTGACAGCAGGACATCATCCTCCACGGGATCCTCCAAGTCTGCCGGCATGGGTAGTGCAGCTGTCGGGGGGGGGGTCTCTGCTGTGGGGCCCTCTGAAGACATCTGCCTGGACAGGGTAGCTGGCTCCTGGCTGGAAGAGGACTGGATGTCTGTGGGCTGTCTGAGGGAGAGGGGTCTCAGAGGGGCTGCTTCTCGGTGGTGGATCTCACCCTCCAGGAAACTGAACTTGGCCGTGATGTACATCTCCCCGTCAGTGAGTTTGACAGAGGCCTGTCCGGATTTCTTGAGGTGTAGCTTGCCATACCAGGTGTGCATGTGCTTCCACCATCCAAGGAGTACTTCTGCAGTGTACCCCAGGCTCTCTGCCTTGTCTCTCCAAGCTGCCTGCTTCTTCTTGGTGTCCTGATACAGTCTGTGGCTCTTTCTCCAGAGGTACTTGTTCTCCCTCAGCCATTCCAGCACCTCATCCTCATGCTCCTAGGAAACGGTGTACTGTTTCCTCTCTCCTTTTTCCTTCCCTTGCCTCTTCCTCCCTCTGGCAGGGGCTTCAGCAGGGCCTTCAGCATCATGGCCTTCTGGAGATAGTTCAGGGGCTTCAGGGGCTTGAACAGTAGGGCCTTCAGGGGCTTGAACAGCAGGGCCTTCAGCAGCAGGGCTTTGAGGGGCTTGAGGGGCTTGGGGCTGGTCCACAACAGCAGCAGCAGCAGCTTCAGAGTCAGTGCCAGGGGGTGAGATGCTGGTTCTGGCCTTCTTGCCAGGGCTTGAACGAGTAGGCACAGGCTTCCTCTTCTTGCCTGACTGACGAACCATGGTGTTCCTGCAAGATGTATCTGGCAGCACATCTTTCCCCTGTATGCTGACTGCGTGCATGCTGCATCCTTTTATATCTACAGAGCTGACGCAATTCATACTCCCCGCATGCGCAGTGAACGCTTTGCATCCGATACACATCCGCGCGGCATCCCCTTTGTTTCCTATAGGCGTCCATGATGCATCCGCTTCATCCGCTATGCATCTGCCCCTTCTGCTATGTGTCAGCTTCGAAATTCTCCCCCGGAAGCCCTTCGGAGGTGTCATCCACTTCCATCCGCTTTCATCCGCTAGGCTTCCTATGAACATCCGTTTAACATCCCCGCTACATCCAAGCCAAGTCTGTTCTTTTCTGTTCTGTTTATGCATCCCCTTCGCTATTCTCCCCCGGAAGCCCTTTGGATGTGTCATCCACTTCCATCTGCTGTCATTCACTAGGCTTCCTACGAACATCCATTTAACATCCCCGCTAAGTACTACCCCCGTCCGTTCTTTTCGGTTCTTTTCTGTTCTGTTTATGCAGATTTTCACCACTTTTTGCAGCAGATGACAACGGATGGAGCCACCCCCAAAATTTTGCTCATCTGCTGTGTCGTTTATGCATATGTTTTGCATCCATTGGCCAGTGGGACCGGGCCTTAAAGTCATAGGCATCAAATTCAAGATGACAGGAAAAGTTATGAATGTGAGCCTATGATTTGTTTGTATTTTAATTAAATTTATATCAAGCAGAAGGTATGGCTGTGATATTGAAACTGATACTGAAAAAGGCTCCCTTGGTTGGCAGCATTCCATATCTTCGAATATTTCACTTGAGGAATACCCTAGTTACAGGGCTTCCTTTTGTTTTCTCATGACTATTAATGGGAAGATGGTTGAAAACATTCATCCCATTTTAACAACTTGTTTGGCTCCTGCAACTCCAAAGAGAGTATATTCTACTTTAATCTGGCAGCAATGTTGCAAAAGAAGAAAAATGATAAAGGTATGTTGTTGTTTCTGTCAGCCCTTCACGGCAGTTTAGTCAGGACTGCCTTTATTGTTAGGTTCATTGTAACTAAGAATTACATCTCTCACACTCATCTTTCCAATTCAAGAAACTGGGGGGGGGGGGGTCTTTTCTGAGATGTTTATGTACCATGATTTCTTGAGACTCAGCTGTCTCCTTTCTGACCATTGCCTAATTCGTGGATCCTCTTTCTCCTGTGGGGACCTTGGTGCTTGGGGATTTTCTTGTAAATGTTTGATTATCAAACTAGATAACATCATCCATTACAAAAGGCAGTATAATTTAGTGTTATTCTTATATGCTAGTGGTTTACCCTGTCATTGTTGGTAGGATTGTTCTTGGAGGTTCCATAATTAGGCTGTTAACTTATTTGTCTGCATTGGTAGTTCCTTAATTGGGATATTGTTTACTTGATTGTAGGTCTAGTGTTAATCTCTAGTTGTATGGATGTTGATTAGTGGTGAGGGGTTGCTTTGGTCTTTTGGTTTTTTGATTGAATGTTGTGTATTTATTGTTTATTTCTATGTGCTTATTGATGGTAGATTTGTCTGTGTGCCAGGCCTCCAGGACTTCTCTGTCATTTTTGGGACTTGATTTGATCTAGGATGCTGAAATGTTCTGGTTGAAACCATAGTTGAGTCTGTCTGTGTGTTGTGAAATTAAGGAGTTTTCATCGTGTCTTCTGACTGCCTCTTCCTCCTCCTCCTGTCTCTCAAGGATATTCTCATAGAATTTTGCATTTTGTCACCATTAAGATAGAATAAGCTAGATTCCAGGTGAATAATGGATGAATGCTACCTTCTGTTTTCCAGAAAAAAGTCTTATGTGTTGGAATTTCAAGAAGACAAAAGGTTTTGAAGGAATAAAAGTCATCTTAGGTGAAATGGTGCTATGGTGATGACTCAGATTATGATGGTGGTAGCATCTTTTGAAATAGGTATATTATATCTTTAAAGGGGGGTAATTTCATCAGATGCCTATGAAGCAAAACCCTTTAATAAATGCACACACATTCACACTGGATCAATTTCTGTGGGATGGTTACTGTTGTTTTACACAAACTAGATGCTGTGTGTCTGTCTTTTTATGAATAAAATGACTTGTGGGCCACCGTAATTGTGGACTTCAAACAACAGGTAGACTTATGGGATAATGCCAATCCAGCATATGGCACAGGAATGACAAGTTAGGCCTATTTTAAAGACACCTTTAGATCTTCAAAGATGAAAGAATGCAATTTAAGATTTTGTACAGGTGGCATTATTTTGGTTAGCTCACGGAATTAAACTGTGATATTAATTGAATTGTTATATGACAAGAGTCATATATTTTCCTTCCTTCTTTCCTTCTTTCCTTCTTTCCTTCTTTCCTTCTTTCCTTCCTTCCTTCCTTCCTTCCTTCCTTCCTTCCTTCCTTCCTTCCTTCAATTCAATCAATTCAATCAATTCAATCAATTCAATCAATTCAATCAATTTCATTTATTACACTCATAGACCAGAACAAATAAAAACACTCAGTAAATGTACAATTAAAAATTATCGTACAAAATAATAAATACCAACTAAAATCGATGATCAGTCTGAGTATTACAGATCACACAACAGATAAAACTTTATTTCATACATATATTTTAAAAACAGCTGTAGTTTTTTATTCATCATACAGGCCTGGCTGATTAATCCCTACTGCTTTTTTTTCCTGAATTTCAGAATAGTCAATGGAACACCCAAAACAACATTTTGTACTCTGTCTTAATGCATACTTGCATGACCTCATGACAGAAGATAATGGATTACAATCACTTCAACAGAGTAGTTGATATTAAATATGAGAATACTGGAGGAATCCTACATTTTCTAGTCTCTCATGTGGAAATATTATGCAAATTATTTGTAAATATGAAAGTCTCAGGAGCAAGACTGGCTCCTGTTGCAAAGGTGTCCTCAATAATTTATGACTTTAAAAGTTTAATTGGGTTATAAGCTGTTTCTGCAAAGCTTGGAACTCAGAAATGGAAAGAGCACCATCTTGTGGGGGTGAACGTGCACTTCCACTACTTTAGTAGGAAAAGAAAACCATGTAAGCTATTTCTACATCCTTATCATCTCAAGTTCCAAATACAATTTAAGCTTGTGAAATTAAAAGCTTACATTATCATTGCAGTTCCTACCTACAAATGTTTGTTCAGCATTGGGGATTTCCCTCAAATGCCTTCTGCGCTGCACAGATTGTATGGGAATTCTTGAAATATTGCCCTTTTCCAGGCCGCTCACATCAAAACAGAATTCTAGGGCTGTGTGAAGAAAGCAGGTGCAATTGCTACTCCTTGTGTATGTACAATATATGTCTTGAAGCCAAGCAGCTGTGGTAGAGGTACAAAGCACACTACCAATGCCTCCCATGCAGCATTACACTTCTAAGGTACCAACCCAGTGTAAAAGTAGGCAAACTGGATCAGGTCTCAGGCAAGAATTGAAAACAAGGGTTATTTAGTCATTCTATGAAAAATAACGTACCAGAAAAATTTTCAAATCATTCCTGACAACAAAATTATAACAATCCAGATGTGCACTTGATGTGATTCTCTCCTTCCATTTTGAAAAGTGGAGGAAAGCGATATTAGCTTGAGGGATGCAATAAGATATAAACCCTGCATATGCATTTTGGGAAATATATTAGAAACATTATAGAGAATAGAACATTCCTATTTTCTGAGCTATTTATACAACAGGAAGAAGTGTGCAATAACACACTGAAGCCCTGCTTTGCTACTAATTACAGCAGCCATGTCTGTGCATGAATAGCTTACTAAACTAGACCTGTCAGTTATTTTTCCTCTCCTTTCTTTCCTTCCTTTCCTCTCCTTTCAATCTTACTCCATTGTTATCTGGCCTTTTTCAGTGCTGTTTCTGTTGTGAATGTGTTTGTAGTGCATTTTTGTTTGTTAAAGCATGGGAAAATCTATAAGAAGATGATGGAAAATGGGAAATGTGTGGTGCTGTCATCATCCAATTTTTACTCCATATATACTTTAATATTTTCAAGCAATTGAAAAATGATAGAACATAATTTGTATCATGACATAACAATTAACCATTTGTCCTCTTCTCATTTCCCACAGTCACGCTCGTGAGAAACAGATAATCACAGAGATAGAGAGGAGGGGGAAGGAGAGAGAGAACAAGAGAATTAAAGGGATTAATTAAACATGGTATCTTATTTTGCAGCAATGAATTTAAATAGTGGTTATAAATCAATGAATATTCTCCTAGGCATCTTTGCAATGTCTTTTCCAAGTTGGATCGGAGTTTTTGCAAATTAAAAGAAGAGAGAGAGGGGGGGGAGGGAGAGAGGGAGGGAGGGAGGGAGGGAGAGAGAGAGAGAGAGAGAGAGAGAGAG
>BLBF01000002.1:98846027-98860599 GCA_015471245.1 Laticauda colubrina
GAGAGAGAGAGAGAGAGAGAGAGAGAGAGAGAGAGAGAGAGAGAGAGAGAGAGAGAGAGGGAGAGGGAGAGGGAGAGGGAGAGGGAGAGAGGGAGAGAGAGGAGACCCAGGTTATTGGGAACAATATACTGACATTGTAAACTACCCAGAGAGTGCTGTTAAAGTACTATGGGGCGCAGAGTGGTATTCAGCAGGTTCTGACCAGTTCTGGAGAACTGGTAGTGAAAATTTCGAGTAGTTCGGAGAACCGGTGGTTATCTTCCCCCAGGAGTGGGAATGGAGACTTTACAGTATCCCTCCCTGCCATGCCCACCAAGCCATACCTACCAAGCCATACCACACCCACCAAGCCACGCCTTTAGAACCTGTAAAAAAAAAAAATTGAATCCCACCACTGATGGGGTGGTATATAACTCTAAATCCTATTACAATTGCTGTCATTAAAAAGAAAAAAACAGACATGAAAAAAATCTGTCAAAAGGCATCCAAAGGTCAGTCTGGAGATTAATGATAATAATAACAACAATAATTCATAATGCTCCATAAACATGAAGTTAAAGCACTCTTTGTATACATAATAGTTGATTGCATTTAGATGAAAAACTAATTTGTGCTTCACTTTAAGAAATTGCTTCCTTTGATAAATATGCAGTAGTACAATATTTTGGACTATGGCAGAATTTCAACTGACTTTGTTTTATTTGCTTATTCAAGACTTGTAACACAATTAATTTCCTGGGAAAATTTATGGATCAAAAAGACATTTGAAAGTTACTTTATGTATGTGTTTGTGTTTCAACCACTTACAAGTGACCTGGGAAAGGCAATCTTGGCAATGGTCATTAGGTATCCCAAGTTGAGCACATAACTACAACATTGGTTTTATCCAGATTCTATGGAAACTGCAAAACATTTTTGTTTTCTAGTGGCTGTCTGCAGATAAAACATTCAGTGTGACCATGGGATATTTTGGAAACATGTTCTTCTCTGAACCGGACATTTCAGTGCTCAGAATTTATAATACAGCTGAAACAGACAAAGGTCTGCATCTTTTGGTGATGAACATTAAATGGCCATTTTATAGTGGCAAGCTTTTCCTCCCTGCTATGAAATACATTTTTACCCTTCTGCAAAAAATCCATAGTTTCTTTTTCTATAATTACTGTGAAGTTATGAGATATACTGCATGCTTATTACCCTTTCATTAACCAAGTGTCTTAGAAGACAGCTTTGGTTGCTATTGGATTTCTGTATCTCAAAATAGCACTAAATGTATGTTTGAATCAAATGTTAAACATTTGACAGGAGCTATAATGTAGCAGCAATGCACACATGAAAAGAGGGGACATTGATTATGAGACATTGACATTTTTTTATATCCTCTTCCCTCAGGCATATTTAACTTCCATTTTATTATATCTTGCCATATAATATTCCTTATCAGAAAGGAATGATGACTTTCTCCTTCCTAATACCAAAACTGTGTATTTCCCAACATTATTAGAAATGTACACCTCCAAAGTGCCTCTGTCCAAATTGTAATAGTAAATAATCATATAATTTATTTTCAAAAACAGTTCAGACTTATAGGAATAATACATTCAGATAACCGACTAAAGTATATGGGTAGAGTTTTTTTTTTTTCTGACTTTACCAAAGCATCAACTTTTTCTGTTTGACCTCCCAAATGAATCTTGCTAATGAAAATAAGTATTTGCTGTAACGAAGGAAGTATTAGAGGAGATTGTTCTCTATGCACTGTACATCTGGTTACACAGCATCAGTTCTATTTGCAGGGATATTAAGACGGTATATTGGATTTTTGAGATAGTGGATTTACTGAGCCTTTGCTGTTGTTCTGTTCAAATATTGCTTCTGGAAAGTATCTCAGACTTGAATAGTTAATATTTTAGTTTCAGTGTCAACCCCCAGAGTTCTTAAGTGTAGTTGTTATTTGGTCAGCACCAATATCAACTACTGAAAGCTTTGCTTCTGGCAGAATTGCCCCACGAGGCATTCAATAACAAGGCTAAAGTGACAACAAGAAATAGTTGTTTGAGGATTATGCATCTTTCTTACAGTCTTCTCCATGGAAATGGGGGCTTTCTACTTTCTACTTTTTGGATTCCTTGACATACTCCCAATAACTAAATTAATCAGCACAGTCAATTGATGCCTGGGTACAAGCTCCAAGGTTTAGTTTTAAATGTTCTTTCTCTCTGGATTGATGAGTTGGATATTCCTTATTTCCTTTTAGCTTGGGAAAAGAGCACCTTCACATTCTCTCCTTCCTTCCTTCCTTACCTACCTACTATTTTTCTTCTGTTCTGGTTAATTTCAAAAGGTTCTTTTCAGAGTTCTTCCTGATGGTGGATTTTCATTTCATAAATGCTGTTCTACCTTTTTCCCTTTTTTCTATGCCAACACTGAACTTGTATTCACTGATTGAATTAAGAAGTAAATAATCATAAATATTAAGATCACATTTATGATTGCAGTGAGGAGAGGATTTTATAGGTGAAGGTTATTGGCACATACCCTATTTTGCACTTGCAAATGACTACACAGAAAAATCTCAGACAAAGAAAAGTAAAGAAGAAAAAGAAAAGAAAAGAGAATCCCAAATATATTTTGGAAATAAGTTCCAATGATTCATAACTACAATATTTGGAAATGTCCAACCAATATGTTTGACACTCAAACAAATGCAAATAAGACAAATCCAGATCTACTGAAAGCTTACTTAGAGCAAATGAAATTGGGAGGCCATCTGACTTCATGTTCCTATCCTGATTCAATTTATTTCAAATAATGCTCATGACAATATATTAAAAAATCCATATCTCTTGTGCCTCCTCTAATTAAATGTATCTAATTCTACCTGACAGATTCATAATCTAGCTCCCTTTTGCCAAATAATGGAATGGTTGATTTCCACAGCAGTGTCATTCAGGACTGTGTTTTGAGGAAGCAATCCATAGTCCTACCCAACATAATGAGCAGAAGGGTTCCCACACCTACTCCCCTGCCAAACACAGCAGTGTAGTTTTACTATGTTGTATCTTTCATCTGTTTATTTATGTCAAGAATTGATATGAGCATCCAACTCAAACAATGAGACCCTGAGTAGCTGACAAACAACAGCCAAAATAAAACTATAATAATCACTAGCACAGAATTTGTTTCACTTTCTTCCTTTCTTCCAATGACAACTTATCCTGAGTCCAGTATTTGGGGGAATAATTCTGTTTTTAAAGCCTTCCTAAAGGCCAGCAAATATAAGACTGATTGATCATTAGAAAGAGATCATTCATGAGGGTTGGCATCACTATTAAGAAGAAACATTGTTTGGATCCTACCAGGCACTTTTTTAGGGAGAGGATTCAACAGACACCAACCCTACTAGAGCAACCAAAATGATCAATTGTCTTAGTGATCATATTCATGCATTCTATGTATGTACATATCACAGTTTTCACTTTGAAGAAAATTGTAAAAAAAAAAAAAAAGAGTGAGAGGTAATAACCAAAAGTAAACAAGGAGGTAAGAAAAAATGTGAATCTAAATCTAGGATATTCAGGTATTCCTCGAGTTATGATAGTTCAGTTAATGAGTGTTCACAATTACCACCAAAAAATGTATTTATGACCTGATGACAAAGGAGCCAATCGAGTAGCCTCCTGCTTGCTGCTGACAGGCTAGTTTAAATGAGCAGTTTTAGGTATTGGGACATGGCAGCCAATCAACATTGAGCCCAGAGACAAAGGAAACAAACTCCACTTTGATTGGCTGTCATAACCCAGTCCCTGAAGCTGTTCATCTGAACGAGCCAGTCAGTAGCAAGCAGGATTCTGCTTGGTGCCAGCCAGACTAGGCCCAACTAAGCCTACAGGCCCTCATGGCAGACAAGCCAGTCTTTTATTCAGACAGGGCAAAACTGTTTTTCTTACATTTTACATTCTTACAGCTTCACCAGTGTGGAGATTCAGCAGGGCAAGAGAATGGGAGGAAGCAATTGTGGGGATTCTAGGAGAGCATGAGTACCTCAGTGGATTGGAGGAGGCCTTGGGTGGCCTGCTCGAGCACCAGGCCTCTGCATGGTCTTCCCCACACTGAGATATTTCATGTGTGTTTAATAACTTGCACATTTGATTAGGTGAATGCATGGGGAAAGCAGGGAGTGATCATATTCATTTAACATGATTTAGTCAAATGGATCCTCAGGTTATGAATGTAATTGGCAAGCCCTATTACATTCATTACTCAAGGATTACCTTTATTTTTGTACCCTCCTGTCCTGGCAAACTATTCTGGTTTCTTCGACATCCATTGCAACCACAACTGGATTCCAACCACAACTGGCCTTAAATGCAAGCTACTCAATGCAAGAAGGCTTGTAAATAAAATACCTGAATTTCTCATCTTACTAAATATGACTAAATTCGACATTATATTTGTCTGTGAAACATGGTTCAACTCATCTCTTCCTGACTCCATTACCACAGTAAGAGAGTATCATGTTTAATGATCAGATTGTGAAATCTGTACAGGAGATGGTGTTGATATTTTCTATAAAAAGTCCCAACATCTAAAAAACATCCAAGTTACCCAGGAGCTTGCTATTCCTGAGACCATCGTCTGTGAACTGTCCTTAAATATCACATTTTGGTTCTTACTATGTTACAGAGCCCCTGATTATGACATCAAACATGCAAACAAGCTAAATACACTATTAACATGGGCAGCATCCTGCCCATATGTTTTTATCTTTCTTGGTGACTTCAGTCTATCTCATATTAATTGGACCCTTAATGAATGTACAACTGAACCCACACATGCAACCTTCTACAATGCAGTAACAAATCTGGGACTAGAACAACTAGTGACCAACAATACTAGACTTAACAACTGCCTCTATCTCATCTTTTGCAATAGTTTGAATTCAATTTATGGAATACAAATTGAAGAACCCTTTTCCAACAGTGACCACAACATGACTGACTTTTGTCTCAACATATGTCCACACAAAAATCATCACAATGACAGAATCCCCAATTATAACTTCAAAAAAGGCAACTATGATCTTATAAACAATGATCTCTCATCCCTTGATCGGCAATCTCTATTCTCTGGATGCAATACTGTAGAAGACCATTTCAACAAATTTTTACTTGAAGTCAAAAGAGTCATCAAACTATATGTACCATTAACAACTCCCAAAACCAGAAAAAAACAAATTACCCAAAACAATAAGGAAGCTTCAATCCCAAAAGAAATCACTTTGGTGGAAAAACAAATTTGGTCACGTTGCCAACTTCAAAAGCCGATACAAAAATTTATGCCACCATAAACTGAATGCACCAATTTCACATAAAACAAAAAGAAAACCTTCTACGCACCAATTCCAGCCACGCTTTCGACAATTTTGGAAACAACAAACTAAAAGACTCAAGGTCCATCCCACCTCTGAAAGGATTTAATGGTAAAGACTGCAACGATGACACTATTAAAGCCAACCTCTTTAACACATTCTTTAGCTCAGTATTTCTACCTCTATCCATAATTGATTCACATGTTCCTTTTTTCATCTTCTCTGTTTGCAGAACTTCATCCATCCAACACAATTTTCCTAATCTTTCCATTCCTCTTTCTTTCTTTGCATGCTGTGAAACAATATATAGTTAATTGTTGCTTAATGCCCATTTGTTCAATGATAATTCAAACTCAATTGCAGTACCCCCATGGTCATGTGATAGAAGTTCAAATCAGCCTCCATCACTTTTACCACAGTCTACCATATCCTCTGCTGGGCTCATTATCTTGGGTATTTTGTTTTTGTTTTGCTGAAACTCTAGTCCTTTTGCCTCATGAAGGTAATGAAGCTGCTTGTACCCTCAGACACCCTCTCACCCACCCTGCAGCAGCCCCACTTAGCCCCACTGTACCTTACTGGCCAAATCTGCCCCCCTTGCATACCTTTCTTCAATCTTGCTATACTCCTATATCATCTTGCCATCCATCCAGATATTTTTTGTTCATCTTTTCCTTGCCAGCCTGCCTAGAGATTACCTGAGACTTGCAACTTCCTTTTGCTTTCCCTGTTGACTTTGGTCATCGAATGCCAAGAGGAAGTTGCAAGGTGGTCTCTGCTTAATGACCCCTGATCCTCACTTAATAACACCAATTGGGATTGCAGGGATTGCCATTGCCAAGCAATGCAAGCATGTGAATCACATCTTATTACCATGTAGTTTAGCAATAAAAATTCCAGTCCCAGTTAACATACTTAACCAAGGACTATGTCCTGTGGTATGCTTGTAAATGTTTAAAAACTGGCTTTGATAGCTCTGGTGCTGCAACTGTACAACGCCATTAGCTAATGGTAAAAAGCTGATTGGCATACTAGGCAGCCAGTATGGACTACTACAACTAAAAATGCTCATACATTCATGCAAAGCAAATTTTCACACAGAAAATCCAGATAATAAGATGAGGATCCTTTTACCAAGCCTTGTGTGTGTGTGCATGTGTGTGTTTGTGTTTGGTATTTTCAACTAGTGTCTGCATGAATAAGTGGTATGACTCAGACACCTAAAAGTCACTTTTCAAGTGAAGAGTATGAGTTTTAACTCCCAGTGAGATGCATGAGAGAGGGGAAAAATGAGATTTAAAAAGTAGAACAGAAGCTTTGCTTAGATGGGAACTCACATGCACTGGTAAGCCTGCAATCTAGTTTATTGATGTTGAGCATATCTGGCAACAGTAGTGAGCAGAGACTTTTATCCTGACATCAAAAACCATTTCTATTCCCTTTTCCCTGAAGATTTCAATGGAGCCAGGTTGTTTTATCCATCACTTGTTTGGTTGTATTCAGTTTGAAGGATACATTTGTGCCTATGCCTGGAATAATTTGTTCCTAAATGTCTTATGGGATACAATTTTACCTTCCTACAAAAATCTCTTCAAAATCCTGTTTCCCCTTGAAATCTTTACCCCCCCCCCCCCGAGTTTCCAACTAAAACAAAACCTATTAGGAACTCACTATTTGAGTGCTGCCTTTTTGACTTTTCTCTTTGTTATGCTTTTCTGTTTTGGCTTTCCTCTGAGTATGGTTCTCAAACTTTCTGACTGAGGATGAAGATCAGGGAGAGGAGGAGAATTGTTAAAGCACATTGAATCTCAGCACTTTTTCAAAGCTCTGATGAGCCCTAATACAAATTTGTGTCTAAAAAACTTAAGTCCAGAATTACCCATTTACTCCAATGTGTTGGGGAATCAATTTTCAGCAGCACTAGCATTTGTTATATTTGGAATTGTCATTGAAAGGCAAAGTTCAAGAAGCAGATGAAAAGTAGACTGTACAATTGTCTTTTTCTTTATACCCAGAAGTGTGTTCAGAGCATTTGTGTCAAAAACAATGAAAAGATGGAGGCAGAGTCAAGATCTTCAGCTCTTTGTACTTATGAGCAATATTGATGCATTATGTACAAATCATTTACAATGCCATATTCACCTGCTTGTGTATAAACATGTGTCTCACTCCTGAGACTTTATAAAAACAATTTACAGAATACTGGAATTTGATAGAAGAGTATGAAATTCCGCTAATAGAAAGAATAACAAAGGATCTGGTGATAGTAGCCTGGGAGTTTAACATTAGGACTAGCAAAAATGATTGTGCACATCATGAATAATGCTACTCTTTCCCTGAGTCAGAGATGGTGTTAGTTCCTTTCTCAATGTATAACTGCAAAGTTAGGAGTTGATATCTCTGTATGTAATCTAACCCTGTTGATCAACAACTTAGATTTGTTAATTCTGCATGGTTATTATTCTTTCTAGAGTTATTGATTATTGTATACTTTCCCATGGAGTGATAAATATGATAACCAATTTTAAAGTAGGAGGTCACTGATTAATTATCACATTTCTTTCAATGTGTTTACTATCAAAAAGAAGATTACATCTACAGAACATATTGTTGCTCAGAATTGTACCCAAATGTTACAACATGCCTGTGTAACTTGGACAACACAGATAGGAAGCCCAAATCAAATCTAATAACATGCATAGCTTATTTAAGTGTTAATAAGTGAAAAGTTCCCTGAAAATATTTATAGTTTATATCATTAATTAATGCCTTTTTAAATATAGCAATTATTTTGTAAAAGAAAATGGGGAATTAGTAAAAAATCTAAAATATGGTTTGATAAGGAGGTGTAAAAGCCAAATGCTCTTAATAGAATACTTTAACCAACAGAGGAACAATGATTCTCTTTCAGTGCAAAAAATCACTTGAAGAAAAAAAAGGAAGAGGAGGAATGAAAGTTTATTGAAAAAAAGAAAGAAAGAAAGAAAGAAAGAAAGAAAGAAAGAAAGAAAGAAAGAACAGAAAGTCCTTTGGGGGAAAAAACTGATTTTGGCATCTGAGCTTGGAGATTATTATCACCCTTTAGAACAGTGATGTTTTTGTTGTGGGGTGCTGAAAGTGCCACCACCCACAATGCAATGCACCCTGCCCCCCTGCGCATGCGGGTGCAACACACCTGCCCCACTCCCTTATCTGCACTATGCATCTATGTGCCTCCCAGCTGATTTTTGGCCTGTTTGAGGCTGTTTTCACCCTCCTGAAGCTCGAGGGAAGCCACTGAAGCCTAGGGAGGCCAAAAAACAGGCCTTCCAGAAATATCGGAAGTGCCTGTTTTCAGCCTCCAGGGGACCTCTGGAGCCCAGGGGAGACTGTTTTCATTCTCCTGGAGGCTCGAGGGAAGCCTCTGGAGCCTGAAAACAGGCCCGTTTCAGCGCTTCCAGTATTTCTCAGCATTTTTCAGCCTCCTGAGGTTGCAAATATTTCCCTTGAGCATCCAGGAGGCCGAAAAGAGCCTTCCCTGAGCTTCAGAGACTCTCCAGACGCTGGAAATGGGCATGTCCAGTATTTCCAGAAGACCCATTTTTCAGCGTCCCAAGGCTGCAGATGCTTCCCTCGAACCTCGGGAGGGTGAAAACGGCTTCAAACAGGCTGAAAATCAGCTGGCAGGTGTGTGCATGCACAGTGCATGTAAGTTTGTCTGGGGCTCGTGTGCCTGCATGCCACCTGTGGTACATGTGCCATAGGTTCACCATCACGGCTTTAGAATATTCTAACTGGCAACATGAGTGATATGGGATCAAAAGCAGAGATATCTGTTCTTTCTTCCATGTGGAAAGAACAGCTTGATGCCACCTATCAATCTATTTGACAACTGCATCTTTACAGCCACCAAAGAAGTCCAGGGCAACTTACCCAAAGGCTACCTCCATTTTGATCAAAATCTCAAGTTTAATTGCACAACCGAAAAATGAGATAAACCAGGAGAAAATGCTATTTATCCTGAGTTGATCAAATTAAATGCAGATTGGTGGGGACAAGTTTCAGCAATTTTGTTTATGGCCATAAGCTGCTTATTTAAATATCTTCAACAACAACATTGTTCATGTACTTTAAAAAAGGAGATAACTCTGATCCATCTAACTATTATCCAATCAGTTTACTTACTATCATCAGCAAGTGGTGATATGCTTGATGCTTACACTAGAAATGAACAGATTGGCTGGAACAAGAAAGCATTAATGTCAAGAAGCAAGATGGGTTTAACACAGGGGAGATCAATGACAGATTAGTGATTGGTCCTGCAACATTTAATTGAAAAAATATTTCAATTAAAAAATGATCCATTGAGGAGCATGCAGCATTTATTGATTTCAGAGAAATACTGTGGAATAAATTGGGAATTTGCCTTTTAAATGGTATTTTCTGGCATTCTTAAAATTGTGCACTGTAATACATAGATATAAGTATAACTTGATAATCAAAGACAACTCTCTGATATAGTGCTTAACTATACTATAAGACTGTCAAATAAGGCTGTATCTTAGCTTCTGTGCTGTTTATATTAATGATGTAGTAGAAAAATGCACAAAATGCATGTCTACAACATCAGGCTCTCCAACCTGGTAATCCACTGGATTACTTCTATATGCAGATGATGCTTCCATTACTCAAGCATACCTGTAAGATTATGGGAAAAAAAATAACACAGTTGTCCAGTCTCTTTTTGAAAGCCTCCACTGGTGCTCCATCACTGAAGGCTTTCAAAAAGGAATTACACAATCATTTGTCTGAAATGGTAAAGGGTCTCCTGCTTGAGCAGACGGTTGGACTAAAAGACCTCCAAGATCCCTTCCAACTCTATTAAACTATGTTCTATGTCTGCAGAGGATGATTTAATTCTTAATTATCAAAACAAAAATAAAAATCATGGTCTTCTCAAAGACATTTTTGGCAAATCAATTAACCCATGGCAAAGTTAATGGAAACAGCACTGAACAAGTTCAGACACTTATATAACTTGGAATAATTTTCTAGGCTACTGCTTGATGGAGTTTCCGAATTCAATCCAAAATTGCTCACCTACTATTTGTTTTTGCACTAAAGAGGTAATTATATTCCCTGGAGAACCAAATATCTTTGAAACCAAACTGATAACTCCTATATCTTATGGTCTCCCAGTACATGCAGATGTGGACATGGAATCAGTAGAAGTTTTTTTTAAATGGATTTAAATTTTAAAACTGCTAAAACATTGCAATGCATTTCAAACTACACAGACTGAGGCTGGCATAATTCAATTTAGTTGTGAGTTCTTGGCTCAAGCTCATTTTTAACTCAAGCAGTCTGTTCACTTTGACACTTCTAGAAAAATTCCAGTCTTGTTAATGGAAACCACTTAGTTTACCCCTTAACTGAGCTTTTTTCTAATGTACTAGTCCTAATGGAGTTTATACAGACCAGAGCATTTTTAAGCAACATGTCAAAAATATTGATCTGCAAAGAGATATCAATCAAACCCAATCCTACATTATTCCAATACAATCAGAGGGAAAAAGGTATATTGTACTTGTTCGCTATCTGTTCACACTATTGCCATAAAGACCAGAATTGCTTTCCCATTAGCCATTTGCAATGGTCTTCCCACAGCTCTTTGATAAAGGTTTCATAATATATCAAAAAAGCATCTTTGTGGTAAAGAGAAGATTGAAATGATATATCCAACATGGGATTAAACAAACTAGCTGCTCCCAGACAATTTTTTTAATGTGCTATATGTTGACAAACATAAATTATTGTACTTTCATGTATAATGTGTCTCACTGAAAAGTCTCACAGGAAGAAATAAAGAAACATTTGAAGAAAAGTGTGACACACACACAGTCTTGAAGGAATTTCAGTTATCAGTACAATAATAACTTTGCTGAGAAATTGTTTTAAATTAATGTTAGCTTTAAAGCATTCAGTTTGCCATTGTCATTTCTGTTTCTCACACAAAGCAGCTCTATCCCGTAAGCCAAATATGTAAAATTGAATTAATAAGGCATTTCTTCTGTTGATATTAAAATTATATATTTCACATCAGCACAGGCTCCAAATTCCATGGAAAATAGTAATGTACCAATTTGAGTACTTCAGGAACAGGCAAGGTTAATCAAATAAATTATGTCAAAGTCATTTTATTCCTTTTCCATGCTTTACTGCCCATTATATACTTGTCTCAGACTACAAATTGCACCCCTCTTTGCCTTCTTAATTGTATATATGGAATCATTCCAAAAGTGATCACTATTAAGGAAGAAAATTGCAGCAAAAAGTATGAGACAAAATGTGTTAATTTAGCATCTCATGAATAAATGTTAGTATTCACTGAGGAGTGATATCATTTTTAAATTAACACCACCAAAGACACAGTTACGCTTAGCCTTAGCAATTTAAATGCCTGTTGTCTGAGATTTCACAGGTATGTTGATTAAATTATTATGAGTTTACTACAAGCATTTTGCATAATTAGGAACTCCCTATTGTCTCTACTATGAATGTTAATGGTTTAGTGGGTACCTCATTCAGATTTTTGTAACCTACAGAGGCAAATCTTTTAGTAATAGGTTTATTTGGCTATGGATTGAGAGAAGAATTGGATTAATTATATATTGTCCTGCCTCTATATATAATGGTAATGTTTTACTTTTTGTTTGTTCATTTCTCTCTCCACAAATGTAGGATTTGCTTTGAATTTAAGCTAATCTTCCTGTACAGAATTCTTGTACTCTAGCTTTGTTGTTTAATCACTAAGTTATGTACAACTCTTCACAACTCCATGGACCATAGCAATCCAGGTTCCCCTGTCCTTCACTATCTCCTGGAGTTTGCCTAAACTTATGTTCATTGCCTTATTGGCACTAACTAACCATCTCTTCCCTATCATCCTCTTTTCCATTTGCCTTCATTTTTTCCCCACCATCACAGTCTTTTCTAATTAATCTTCTTTTCTCATTAGGTGGCCTATTATGAACTATTATGTCCATTCTTCAGAAACCTTGACTGTGACCTTCACCAACCTCAGGCATGGTTATAATCTCATGGTCAATATTCTAGTTCTGTACCTCCAGGGCTATGACATTTTAAACTAAATAAGAAAATAAAAGTTTTAAGCCCAGAAAGAACCCTTTTGAAAATCCAAACCTCAAATATATTAGCAAGCCATGTAGAGAACTACATTTCATAAGTAGTTTGAACTTAAATTGAATCTTATATCGGACTTGTTTTCCATGTATGAAATTATTTGGACATTGATGGACTCATAATTTAAGTTATCATTCCTCTAATGAAGGAATTAACTAATTTTCAGTGAAAAGTTTAAACTATTCCAGGAGCAGTTATCACACACAAAGCCAGTTCAGTATGTTTTGTAATATGTAAGTTTTAGTGGAAGGTCAACATGTTTTATCCTGAAATTAGATCATCTTCCAAAACAGTTAAGATTTATGACCTTTCCAGGAGATAATATTAAATGTTCAAACTTAATTTTTTGACATTGTTACTTTCCAGCAATGTTTGAATATTTAATATTAATTTTAACAAGCATCACTGGGGTAACTGTATTAGTAAAACAACAATTAATATAAATTTTCTTTCTTTCTTTCTATATAGTATTCACAGTAAATTTTAAGGTTACATTTCACTGATACTCTAATTGTTCCATAAAGAAAATGAACTCAATATATACAATCTAAATTTCCCTTTTTTCTTAAGGATCAGAATAAACTTATTTTATAGAAATTATTCAGTTTTTGATCAATTTGTGATATACCAAATTATATAGTAAGATCTTATCTCATTGTCAGTACAAAGCAATTTCAAAGAGATAGGGTGCATTTTTTTTCAGGAATGCAGCATCTCCACTGTAAGAAAGGTACCTTAAAATATGTTGTGGGGTTCAATGTATTTCTGGTCAACTGAACAAGACAACCACAACAAAAACAAAAACAACAAAAAATTCATTATGGTGCGGTTCTCTGACATGGTACATTTCTGCCACTTTTGAGGTTGTTCAGCTTCCAGTAGCCCTGTAGGCCCATGCCCCGGTTGCTCAGCTATAGGAGCCGTGATCCACTTTTCAATGGATGCCCAGGTTCCCCAACACCCGACATGGTCCTTGTTAACCCGGGAGATGACCAAACCGGTATAGTCTTCATTTGCTTGTGTTTCACCATGATTCATTGCATGGGTTGTTGGGTGCACTCGGCCTAGACTTCTCTGACATGGTTGGACCTGCTGGTAGTTTGCATTACTGCCAGCACAGCTCTCAGCTTCATTGGAGCAGTTAAGCCCCCCACCACATGAAGGTGGCAAGGTGGCACCCCACAGGGGTGAAGAAGGTAATGGCTGACCAACAGAACACTGAAAATAGAAACAGAAGGCCTGATTCTTGCAGCCCAATAACAAGCCATCAGAACATATGTAATCAAAGCCAGAATAGAAAAATCTGCTGATGACCCCAAATGCAGACTCTGCAAAGAAGCAGATGAAACCATTGATCACATACTGAACTGTTGCATGACAATTGTTCAGACTGACTACAAACAGCGCCACAACACAGTTGCTCAGATGGTCCACTGGAACTTGTGTCACAACTACCATCTGCCTATAGCAAAGAACTGGTGGGATTATAAGCCTGAAAAAGTGGTCAAAAATGAGCATGAAAAACTACGGTGGAACTTCCGAATACAAACTGACAAAGTTTTAGAACACAATACCCCAGATATCACAATTGTGGAGAAGAAAAAAGTCTGGATCACTGACATTGCCATACTTGGTGACAGCAGAATCAATGAGAAACAACTTGAAAAAGTCACCAGAAATCAGGACTTGAGAATCGAACTGCAAAGACTCTGGCATTAACCAGTGGAGGTGGTTCCAGTGGTACTCAGCACACTGGGTGCTGTGCCTAAAGACCTAGGTAAACACTTGAAAACAATTGGCACTGACAAGATCACCAATGGTTAGCTGCAGAAGGCCACCTTACTGGGATCTGCTCGCATAATCCGCTGATACATCATGCAGTCCTAAATGCTTGGGAAGTGTTCTACTTGTGATTTGTGATATGAAACCCAGCATCCTTATCTCGTTTGCTGTGTATACTGTCATTTTTGTGAATAATAATAATAATAATAATAATAATAATAATAATAATAATAATAA
>BLBF01000002.1:98867747-98896052 GCA_015471245.1 Laticauda colubrina
TATTATTTCACCTAAACCAGTTAGGGTAAACAATGTTATCCCTAACACCCACCAAGCCACAGCCACTAAGCCATGCCCACAGAACCAGTAGTAAAAAAAAAGAAGAAGAAGAAGAAGAAAAATCCCACAACTTCATCTGGTTCAGTTCCAAACTGTGAGAAAGATACTGGAAACATGGAGGCTGATTGGAAAGATGGTCCATTTATTGATGAACAGAACCACTTATTTGTAGTTCTAGTGCAGCTGACAAAAATGGAGTTGAGAGTGAGGGGTTTTTATACCTTCTTTGGGCTTTGCACTTGAACTTCCTGTTCCTGTGAGGGTGTATGGTCTGGTACCTGGGCCAAAGGGAACTTTTGTTTTTAACTATGTTTTTATGGATTGTTGTGAGCTATCTAGAGTCATCATTTGAGATAGGTTGCCATTTGAGTTCTGCCACTTCCCAATTGCCATCCATATTTTTGTAAGATAGATTTGGTAGCCTTAGGAGTATCCAGTGTCTGCTGAGAAAAAAAAAATATTTCCCCAAGTAGAACCCTAAGTCGATATTTCATATATTATCTCAACAAATCCTTCATTTTGAGCTGTTGCTAAACAGTGTATTTCAAGGGATTCTGTGATGGCCTTGATTTTTTTCCTTCATTGTCCAATGACAGCTTTTTTTATTTTAAAAGCTTTTTTCCAAATAATCTGCTTGATTGTTTGTTTAACCATCTTGATATTTAAGTTAACTTCTCTGATAGAATTATAAACAGTTGTTTTCAGGTATTTTAATGGCAGCCCCAAAGCTTAAACTCCAGTTTTACTTAAAAAAATAATATACTTTTAATGAAAAAATCATAAATATAATGGCAAAAAAATTAAAAGGATCAAAGAAGAATGGTGAGACAAATGGGACAGAGATCTTGGTAATTTAATAACTTCGTAACAAAGGAGGTATAGATTACTCTGCCACCTAATTTATTGTGGGGAGATATATGAAATCCTAACCCCCAAACTGGTGGTGAGATTCAATTTTTTTTTACTGCCAGTTCTGTGGACGTGGCTTAGCAGGCGTGGCGGGGGAAGAATACTGTAAAATCTCCAGTCAGAGATAGTATTTGTCAGTTCTCCGAACTGCTCAAAATTTCTGCTACCAGTTCTCCAGAACTGGTCAGAACCTGCTGAATACCACCTCTCCCCCAAACTCATGGTTGCTTTGAAATTTTAATTACAATAATGATTTCATATAGATTGGAGGAACTGCATGCATTTGTTTCATCCTTTTGAGCCCTCAGATAAATTCGCTCATCCACAAAGAAATAATTAAAGACGTTGGATCAAGAAAGAGGAAAGCCAGATTCAAGTTCACCATTAATCACAGAGATTAATGGGATGATCTTGAGTGAGTTATTCACCTTAAATGCAACCTATTCCGTAGGGCAGCAGTCCCCAACCTTTCTGGCTTGGTGTTCTGACCCAGCCTTTACAGAAGCAAAAAACAGACTCCTCGCAAAGAAAAAGCCCTCTTTATTTACACCTTTGGGAATTAACTGCTTTCACCAACAGAAAGTCCAGGCAGGAGTCCTGTAAGGAATTAACTGAAGCAATAGTCATTATCAGCTAATTATGACAAATGAAAGGCAGTAAGCTCCCAGCCAGAAGGCTGCAAATTAAGTCAGAGAAATAGACAAACCTCAGTTCTGGCAAGGCAGTCTTTGTATCATGAAACAAAAGGAGTAAAATTTCTAGAAATGTGAATGGTTGTCTGCTACAACCAAACCACTTCTCTTTCCTCCTATTTATTTCCCAGCCAGGGAGGAGCCATTCAGCATCCATGTTTGTTTTGCATCTCGAGCCAACTCATTGTTCTCCATTGTTCACCTCTCCTTTCTGTTCTGCGCATACATGCACATGAAACAGGCCCCAGGTATTCCTCTTCTTCACTCATCTCTGATTCCAAAGGCAGCTGCCTCTCTGGCTGGAAAATGCTAGACAGCCCTGGCTCTCTCTGTGTCCAATACTGAGCATCCATCAGAGCCTTCCCTGGACTCCAGAATTGACCCAACTTCTTCCCCAACTTCCTCATCATCCAAGTCACAACACTTGGCAGACTGCAGAGACTATGGTGGGGTGGGTGGGGAAGGGATGTTTTCTCACACATGCATGCCACTTTCACAAATGCAGCTTTGTGCAGGGGCATTCTCACCCACCACTTCTGTGGCCTGGTCCTGAATGAGCTGCAGCCCAGCACTGGTCTGAGGACCAGAGATTGGGGATCCTTACCACAGGGAAATAATTGCTGATAAATGGATGGCATGAATATTGCCTATTTTTTTTAAGAAAACGAATGGGTGGAATTGCAGAACCTATGTAGAGAAAATAAAATCATAATTGATTTTGTGCTGGTCTTTTTCTAAAAACCAGTAGATAACCTGAGTGGATATTCTCATGAATACAAAAGTGGGAATAAATGTATAGAATATAGGGAAGGATGGGGAGACAATGATTTCTTTTTCATTCAGCGTAGAGGTCTGAAGCCCAGGTGCATGAGTATAAATTTAAAACATGTTTGAACATCACAAGAGGGTTTAATGTAATATCTACTGTATGGGTTTACATCTTATTAGCACAGGCATCTGAACAATAAGAAAGGAACATCTATCTTGGGAAGGCTGATCCTTTGCATCTCAATCATTTTATGTCTGAATAGTATGCTTGCCATGCCCAAAATAGGCTAGTTCAGAAATGAATTGGAAGGAACAGTCAATAATTCAAATCATAGTGAGGCAGGGACTCATTCTAAAGCAAAGTCTATGTAAAGCAGGGGTGGGATTCTCCTGTTTGGACCAGTTCAGATCTGAGATAGTTACCTCTGACAAGCATGTGGGCCCACCCGACCACCTCTGCTCTTTCCTGTGCTTTATTTCATTTTTTTTTAGAGCACAGCTGATTCACGTGGAAGAGTGGTTTGATGTTTTTTTCACAGGGGCTGCAGTTGAAAGTAAGTATTAGAACTGAAAATGGGCTTTTTAAAAATGTGGAGCACGCACTCACCAAACTGGTTGTTATACTGGTTTAATAACACCATTGATGTAAAGGCAGTTCCAGACTGATGCTGGGTTTCTTTGACTTTCTGAAACTATCCATCACACTTTCATACAAAAAGATGAATGTATCAATTTCTCAAAGGAAATTAGCTAAATTTAGCTATGATTCCCACACTACTTCTGACACAGATTAGTAGGAAGACTTCGTCTCCCATGTCTTCTTTTGGGATTTCATTGAAAGATGCAACATTCATACATATCATGATAAAGGGAGGGGAAGTCTTATGAGCAGCAAGGAGCAGAAACAATCTGAATTTTGAGAATTTAAGAAATTCTAGGATTTATTCATTTATTTATCAAATTTATAAAGCTTCCCATTTCACCCAAAGTAACTCTTGCTGAGATTCATGGAATTAGATAGAATATTCAATTTTTCTGAATATATTCATATACCAGTTTGTTGCCATTATCATTCTTAAGCCCATGTCACACTGCCCAACGGATGCAAAAAGGACACAACAGACGAGCAAAATGTTCCATCAGTTGTTATCTGCTCTCAAAAGGGGCAAAAATTTGCATAACCGGAACAGATAACACGGATGCGAGGAGGACGCAGGGCGGATGGAAAGTGGATGCGGAACGGAAGCCCAGCGGATGGAAGCGGATGAGAGCGGATGGCGCATCCGCTAGGCTTCCAGGGGACCTCAGCAAAGCAGACGCGGAACGGATACAGTGGATGCAGAGCGGACGCCGAACGGATGAGGTGGATGCACAGCAGAAGCCTAGCGGATGCAGAGCGGAAGCTGAACGGATGCCTGGCGTTAAATGCGCATGCGGGGGGGGGTGCATTGCATCCGCCCCGCAGATATAACAGAAGCAGCTCAGAAGCAGGTCGCCATTCAGAGGAAAGACCTGCTGCCGGGCGGATTGGTTGCCTTGCCTGCCCTGCCTGCATGTCTGCCTGCCAGCCTTGCTGCCAGCCTTGCTGCCAGCCTGCCTGCAAGCCTTGCTGCCAGCTGGTCTGCTGCCTGCCTTGCTGCCTGCCTTCCTGCAAGCCTTGGTTCATGTCTGCCTGCCAGCCTTGGTGCCTGCATGCCTGCCAGCCTTCCTGCCAGTCTTGGTGCCAGCCTTCCTGCCAGCCTTGGCGCCTGCCTGCCTGCCAGCCTTCCTGCCAGCCTTCCTGCCAGCCTTCCTGCCAGCCTTCCTGCCAGCCTTCTTGCCAGCCTTGGTTCCTGCCAGTCTCCCTGCCAGCCAGCAACCCCACAACCATGTGGAAGCACAGCAAGCCTCAGCCATCTGCTTCCAGCCTTTGCAAGAGGGACAGGGCTACCATCCCGCACCCTGGCCCACACTCTGGTTCTGCTGGGGCTTCTGCAGCACGGGCTCGCTCTTCTGGGGCTGGGGCTTCTGCTGCTTCTTCTTCTGGAGGAGCTGATGAAAAGCACTCCAGCACCAGCCACCTCCACAGCACCTGGACCCTTCACCCCTGAGACTGAGCGACCAAGAGGAGTACCAGAGACTCATTTTTGTTTAATAGCTTGTTGTTAATAAAGTCTATTTATGATTCACACACTTGCTTCATTTCTTTTTTTTTTTTTAATAAAGTCTTGGTGGAAACTTTTAGAAATGGTTTGAGCCTTTGCATGCTTGTGGGATGGGTAAGGATAGCTTTGGGATGGGTTAGGATACCTGTGGGATGGGTAATAGCTGTGGGATGGGTTAGGATAGCAGTGGGATAGATAAACATCCAGTGCAAGCATAGTGGGACTGGATGGTCCACCCTCCCAGGTGCCACACCTATGGCCCTTTATTATCAATAATAATGTAATAATTATCCACACATGTCAACATAAAAACAACTCTTTATTAAACGCCCTGTTCATTGTAGGCCAACCAAACATACATGGCCCAATCTCACCCATGTGATGAGACAGGCTCAAGGAAGCATCCATTAAGCATCTATCATCCTGTCTTGCCACTCCACTGCTCCAGCTGGGGAGTTGCACCAGTGTCTCAGGAGGTTGCGCTGCTTCTTCGCTTCATGTGAGGCTCTGTTGGGGCCTTGCACATCCTCAGTGTCGATCAGGTTTTGCCCTTGCCTCCATGCCCCAGGCTCCATGTCCCCATTGCCTTGTTGGAGGTCCACGAGCCTGTTCTGCAAGACTGGGTAGTGGGTGCGCATGAGATTGTACAGGATGCAGCAAGCTTCCATGATCCTCCTCACGGTCTATGGGCAATGCTGCATGGTGGTGAGAAGTACCTGGAGCCTGTTGGCCAGGATGCCAAAGGCGTTCTCCACCACCCGCCTTGCCCTGGACAGCCTGTAATTGAAGATCCTCTCTTCAGGGGTGAGGAGTCTGGAAGTGTAGGACTTCATGAGGTAGGTTCTGAGGGAGAAGGCGTCATCCCCCAAGATGAAGTAGGGCACATCTTGTGTGTCGTTGGGCAGGGGTTCTGGATCTGGGAAGCCCACGATGAGGTTGTGTTCCAGCTCCTCCTTGAGGTGACTGGCATTGTATACCTGGGCATCTGAAGATGTGCCGTTGCCTGAAGCATCGATGTACATGAACTTGTAGTCAGCATCGACCATGGCGAAGAGGATGATGCTGAAGAAGCCCTTGGAGTTGAAATAAGTGGATCCTGACTTGGCTGGAGCTTTGCAGGCCACGTGCTTGCCATCTATGGCTCCAACGGTGTGTGGGAAGTTCCACTTCTGATACCACTGCTCTGCAACTTTCTTCCATCCTTCTTCAGTGGAGGGGTACTGGAGGAGCTCCTCCTTGTATTCTTCGATGATGGCCTGCACCACTTCTTTGACCACAATGCTGATGGTGTTGGATGGCACCCTCCTGCCGTACTGCATGCTCCTGTAGGTGGTCCCTGAGGCCAGGTGGCGCAGAGTGAGTGCCACCTTGAGCCCAGGTTCCAGGCTGGGCCAGAAGCTGGTGTTTACCTTGATCAACCTGGGTGTCAGCCGCTGCACAACTTTGTCAAACATGGCTGGAGGCATCCTCATGAAGTTCTGGAACGCCCGAGTGTCTTCGTTCCTGAGCTCCACCATCAGCTTGTTGTACAGTCCGTCCTCTGCTCTTCTGGCGAACCATCTTCGGACCCAGACTCTTTTTGGGTGGCTCTTTTTGTTCTCGCAGTAGAGTTCACAGAGCCTGCAGATGGCTTCGCACTGTTGCAGAATGATGGTGACTGCCGAAAGGACTTTGTTACAATCCACGGTGGACATGACTGGATGCTGTGGAAGAGGAAGAGTCAGATGAAGGCTGCAGAGGTCTGCACAGCTGAGCTGCTGTTCTGAAAGTGAGATGCAGATGAGTTGCTCCCCTTTTTTATAGGAAATATAGGTTTTCCGCTAGACATCCTCTAGGCATCCTCTAGACATCCTTAATATCCGATATAGGTCCCCTCTGCAAACGTTTTTTCCATTTTAAACACTTTGTTTCCGTGCTGCATCCTCTAGGCATCTGTTCTGCATCCGTTCTGAATCCGTTCCACTTCCTCCCTGCCTCCGGGTGGCTGGAGTTGCGTAGATGCATAGTGGATGCCTAGCGGATATAGCGGATGTGTAGCGGATGCAGAACGGACAAACTGGATACATTTTCCGCGCAAAAGTTTTGGGCAGCTCAAAACTTTCAGAGCGGATGAAACATCAGTAAACGGATGCTGGACGGATAGAGAGGAAGCAAAATGGAGGCAGTGAGTACATCGCGTTTTCCAATGGATGGCAAGCTTTCTTGTCCATTTTACATCCTCTTTGCATCCGTTGGTTCAGTGTGACATGGGCTTTAGACATACATTTTGGGTGTTTTGGTATTACCCAGGATTACCCATATTCTGCAGTAATTTTCATAAATGGAGGCATTTTAAATTTCAGGAGGAAGGTATTGTAGAGAACAGATGAAACACCTAGGAAGCTCCATTCTTCTTACCTCATGAAAGTAAGGAATTGTCAGCCAAATCCATCAGAACATAACCATCTGGAAGATCAATATCAAGGTAAAAATAGTTTTTGAAATACCTTAGAGTCAAGCCAATGGGGGGGGGGTTAAAAGTCAAAACTAGACCTTTAAAGTATACTGACGAGATGGGGCAGTGCCCAGAGCATTAGAGCCACCTGTTCATGTTGTCACGTAATCAAGAATGTTACCCAGTTTTTAGCTAAAGATGATGAAAAACTGATTATCTCAGATTAAATAAGTAAATAAAAACAACATTTACATTTTATATCATATTACTTGATTAAAGCAAGGAGCTGAACTGGCCATCAGTGAACATCTGGTAATGCAATATATTGTTTTGGCTTTAGGAAATATATGTCATATCTAAAAGTTGAAATAGGAGAGCTCATGACTTTCAAAGCAAGAGACTCAAAGTTCTTTTCCCTCTGTGCCTCCCCTAAGGAGATTATCAGATTTTGTAGATTTGTTAATGTGCATATTCACACAAATTCTTCCACGAACAGCCTCATCTATCTCTCTTCTGCATTTGACATCTTATTGTGAGCAAAAAATCTTGAAATATATTGTAGGCTAATCTCATTAAAATCAGATTAACTGATCAATCATATATTTTTTGCATTCTTTCATCTTAAAGACCATACCAATAGTTTGGGATTCTACTATTTGAAGATCCTGTTATGTTTTTCCTTATCTAAATATAAATTCCTGTCCAACTAAAAATCAGATTTCTTACACAGATAGGAATAAAACAAACTGATCCCCAAAATTATTAAATCAAACCCAACTTTTAACTGATTTCAGCCTTATTTTACCAATAAGAAATAATAGTATGAATTATCTCCACTGCATGGGTTTTGCAAGTCAAATGAAAATGGTCACAAAAGTTCGTCAAAGTTCTTTTGATCTTCATATAAATATATATTCCCAGTTAAATCTAAACATTCAAACTATCCTTAATTTAAACTACACTTCTACATATTTAACATAGTCCACATCCTTATGCTTATCTTTTTTATTTTTTATTATTTTGATTACTGTTGATATTTTGGATATCTGTGATAAGCTGTGATATGACTAAGAGCAGGACAAGAAGCAATGGATGGAAACTAATCAAGGAGAGAAACAACTTAGAACTAAGAAGAAATTTCCTGACTAACAATTATTTAGTGGAACAACTTGCCTCCAGAAGTTGTGAATGCTCCAACACTGGAAGTTTTAAAGAAAAGATTGGACAATCATTTGTCTGAAATAATATGGGGCAGTGATGGCTAATCTTTTTTGGCTCCCCTGCTGATAATTGCATGCACACTTGCTTGCGCATGCTTGCATGTCAGCACCCAGAAGGCAATGCATGCTGGCCCACCACACACTCTCTGTGCATGCATGCACAACCCCCCTTGTGTGCCATGCATCTGCACATGCATGCACAATTCCTCCCATACTCTGTGCATCAGTGCATGTGTGCATGTTTTTCTCATGCACAGCATGTCTGCGCATGCACACATGATCCCCTCATGCACAGCACATTCCTGCGCATGCACACAAGTCTCCCACGCACCTCACCCTCCACCCCCTGTGCATGAGCACCATATACACGACAATCAGCTGTCAGGTGATAGCGCACACACGCATGTGCAGTGGGGCTCTTCCGGGCAACCTCTCACGTGCAAGCATGTGTGGCATAGGTTTGTCAACATGGGTGTAGGGTTTCATGCCTAAGTAGGGAGTTGGACTCCAAGGTCCCTTCCAACTCTGTTATTCTAAGATTTCTAAGATTCTAAGATAGTGACTTAGTCAAGATTTGTTTGCATACCATGTCTGTGGGAAGTTCATGTATAAATAAAATATTCTGTGACCAGTGTCTTGACAAAATTCAATCTCTGGGAATTTTCATCTCAAGCATGTAAACAGCAGTGATCAAGATCCCTACTGATGTAAAACAGAAAGCTTGCTCAATTGAGTTGCTCTTTATGAAAAATGACATCAAACAACTACCAAGGAAAACAAGCATCTAGGTGATAAATTTGAAATAGAGTTCCAAGGTTTAGAGAAGTAAGAAGATACTCTCAGATCTGGATTTACCCTTTAAAAGAGGAACAGAAATAGTCATGGAAATTAGTCCATAGTTAAAAATCAAGGATGGAAATGTGGCAGCTGGATTTTGACTTCCAGGCAAAGGTGCTAATAAATAGCAAAAACACATTAGGATTATATAGTCAAATATTGCTGAACTCTAATATAAGCCCATGGTACCATAAGATGATTTCTCAGATAGATAAAAATATTATTACTAGAACAAATCATTTGCTTTTTAGAGACAAAATATAAAATAGGGAGGACGTTTTTAAGTGTAAAATATGCCCTGAGACAGATAAACATTTTTCGATACCAGCAATAATATGAGAAATCAAAATGTAGTACCCTCCAATATTAGTGAAGATATCTTTCACAAATCCTGTAAATAGTAAAGAAATGTGCTTGAGAGAAATTAGCTCCAGTTTTTACTATGTTTTAATTATTGAGAGAGAGCAGGTCTAGTTGTGGCTGATGTCTGAATTCTTAACATGCATTTTCTTAACATATATATTATAATGAACTCGGACCTCTCATAGTATTAGTTCTTTTGGGATCCAGTATTTATGCATTCAGAAAGTACAATAAAACCATAATAAATAACCAATTAATATAATTGTTAAATAATTTCTGAGATTAATAGCATACAAAATAATCCCCCTATAACAAAAAATGAATTTCTCCAACAGTCAAAGTAAATGCTAAAGAGATTTGGGTCTGTGCTCTACTCTGTTTCCACTTCTTAAATTGGAATATCTATTTATCTGTTACCTAATTTCTAGACATCATTTTACCTCCTTTAACGCCAATTTGTTAGATTACCACAAGCTGAACTGTGATTTTGGTGAACAAGAGAGTGTAGCAACGTTTTGGCAGAATCTTAAGCCCATGTCACACTGAACCAACAGATGCAAAGAGGATGTAAAACGGACAAAAAAGCTTGCCATCCGTTCAAGAACGCGATTTACTCACTGCCTCCGTTTGGCTTCCTCTCTATCCGTCCAGCATCCGTTTATGGACGTTTCATCCGCTCCGAAAGTTTTGGACTGCCTAAAACTTTTGCGCGGAAAATGTATCCAGTTTGTCCATTCTGCATCTGCTACGCATCCGCTAGGCATATGTTATACGGTATCTGCTATCCCGCATCAGATGGGCGTCTCATGATAGGGAGCGAAAGGAGAAAGAAATGACAGGAGACGAAGTTCCTCGGGATGAGTGCGCCCAGAATGTCTGGGTACACGCTCTTTTATTATGCTCCTTCACAAGGGGGTGATTGTTTTTTCAGAGCCTAGGTTAAGCCCAGGTCAGACAGGATATGCAAGATTTACAATAGCTCAGATCAGGCAAGATACCAGGTCAGACAGGATTGCGAGATTTATAATTCGATCAGGATATTCCTTCTTTACAAAGCTGCATGCCAGACAAACTATTCACAATGTAAATAAGCTTTATCTACAGATGTTTAGCTCCTTGTCCCTTGTACGTGCCCTGCAAAGGTCACTGAAGAGACAGAAGCTCAATGACTACACGTGAATGATACAATGTTGCAAATGCCTGAACGATACATAGTTGCAATGATACACAGTTGCAAACACATGAATGATACATAGTTACAACAAAAGGCAGGCAGACAGACAGACTTTTTGGATGTATGGATAGATAGATAGAAAGACAGACAGACAGATAGATAGATAGATCTATATTGGTGGATAGATAGGTAAGTAGGTAAGTAGGTAGACAGAAAGACAGGCAGGCAGGCAGATTTTTGGATGGATGGATGGATGGATGGACAGACGGATGGACAGACGGATGGACAGACCGACAGGCAGGCAGGCAGGCAGACAGAAAGAAAGAATGTGACAGTGGCCACACTTTGGGAAAGTAGAGCAAAGCCAGAGTGGGAATTAAAGTCCACACAAGTTGCAAGGTTGAGAAACACGGGCTGAATATATGAACCCGGACATTCTGGTTTAGAGTTTATCATGATGTTTGATTCTGGTTTAGTCAATAAACCATTGCTAAGATCTTCCTGCTCCTTAATGAAGCTGCCCCTCTGCCCTTTCTCTAGCCCCCTGCCCCAATTCTTTCTTTGGCATCCAATTTTGCAATGCCAACAGGGAAGCGGTGTGGCCAACTTCACCCTCTTTGCTTCAACCCAAGGTCTACTTTCATCGAGCCAAGCAAGCTCAGAGTATTTCCAACGTGGAAGCATTCTGCCCATCTTTACGCTCCACCCGGGAGGAGGAAGGCATGTGGAACCAACCCAGACTGGCAAGGCAGAGGGAATGATCGCTTGGAAACTAAGCAAGCAAACAAGTAAGCACAAGGCTCGGTCGGAAAAACCAGGCTGCAGAGGGATGCTAGGTTCTAGGTCCGGGATGGCCACATAGAGCTGAACCGAACTGAGCCATGCACCTTGGAGAGCCACAGCTGCACCCACCTGCATCCTGCGTGCAAGCCTTGATGGCTGGAGAGTCAGAGGCTGGGCAGGTGCTGCGCACTCCATTGTTCTCCTCTGGGGAAGGGGGCCTTAATGCTGAACCACCCACCCCTTCCATTGCACGCCTTGTGAGGGTTTTGCTTTCGGGCCTTCTGGTGCGCCTCTGCTGCTTCCATTGGAGAGGCCAGCCTTCAAGCTAAGGCACCCCCTTTCTGCCACCTGCCACCTCTCTCTCTCCTCCCCCCCCAGGCTTGGCAAGGCTCACCGTGCAGGGGTTCCGCATTCAAGGCGCTGGCTGCATAGCCGGCAGTCAGTGAGCCTATGGGGACGGCACCTTGAACACCCCCCTGCCACCTCTTAGTGTCCCCTGCCAATCCCCTTGCCTCTTCGCGCCCTCCTAAGGCATCCCACCACCTCCCAGGAGGCTGTACCTCTCACTTTGGAAACCACTGCTCTGGAGAATACTAGAAGCTTTTATAGTAGAAAATGCAAATTTCCATATATTGAACATCAGTTTTCTGAATATTTTGATTCCACATTTCTAACTCCATTAGTAATCAATAAACAATTAACATCTTTATAGATAGCTATTAAATGATGCAATGTGTTACCTATTCCTTAGGAAATTATTCTCAATAAAAATATCAATGTAATATACATACTTTTGTAAATAATTGAACATATTTTCAATAATGCAAGCTAGTAGTTTCTTTCACCAGCGCATTGAAAAAAATGAAAAGAAAAGGAAATATTGAATTTTAACAAACCAGAACTGAAAGAGTTTTAATTGGCTTTATTACAGTGAACAATTGATTTCTTTCCATAGTGCTCTTACTGCACTATCTTAGCCTTTGTTTTGCATTTGGAATATTCTCCTCTTCCACACAGATGCTTCCATCAGTATTCTGTAGGTAACCCTAAATAATGGTGACATACTTTTCCATTATTTTCCAGGACAAAAATGAAGCGTGAATGCTAAATTTTCACTAAGCTAAACACAACTCTACACATTTTTTATAAAAATAAAATTAGATATAAAAATTCCACCTTCAATTCTATAATTTCTTTTGACTTCTGTGTTTACGACTAGGGTACTGTTGTGTATGGAAATTAGAAGACTCCAAATAACGAAAACTGATTGGCCGAACAGGCCGCTCTCGGATTGGTCAATTAAGCACCATTTAAATTGGTCCACCTGACAGCAAGAGCTGTCATTGGCCACAAGCCATGAGCAGCCGCTATAAGAAGGGCTGCCGCGGCTTCGGCAAATGCTCGGCTACAAGTCACTATACTGTTAAATAAAGAGCTGTTTGTTGGAAGACCGGTCTCGCGTACCTTATTATACAAACAGAACAGGTAAAATTTAGCTATATTATCTAGGATTTCTTTTAGCCTGTAAACTCTGATGAAGTGGAAATATTGATATGTAGATTGTCTTGTGCCATTTGTAGTCTAGATTTTGCTTATAACAGTTGTTGTGAAAAACTGGATGAAAATGTAATTATCTCAACATACCTTGTGATGAGTAGTTATCAAAAGACTTAAGTGAAACTGTGGTGTACCCACTTCTAAAGGGACCATCTTTGAATCTAATAGTACTAAATTATTATGGTTAGGCTCCATCCTCCCCTTTTTGGGAATGATTTTTGAGATATTGTTCATGGGACTGGAATAACACTGAATCATCTCCTGATAGATCTGTTTTGGGGCTTAGCGTATCTTTCTAGGTCCCTTTAGGTCACTTGGTAGCTTTCAGTGCCATAAACCTTGATATCTTGGTATGAGAGGTTGGGATTGTAGTACAAGTCTATAATAATTTTACTTCTGGACATTTTAAGTCTATGGTGAAAAAGAAGAAATGAAAAGTCAGCCCTGTATGTCCTGACTTACTGAGTCTCACAGCAGTCCTCTCTTCTTTACTTTTTAACATCTATATGAAAATGCTAAGAAAAATAATTCAACAGTTTGGAGTATGGAGACATTGGTAAACTGATGACGCCCAATTATTTGTTGTCATCCCAGGCTGTAGGGAGAAATGTTATTGATGATCTTGAAAGTGCTTGGAAAGTTAAAGTTGAACCCAAAAAAGACTGAGTTCTGTTTGTTTATCAAGGTTTTATGTTTTTTGTGTTTTCGCAGAAAAGGCAAGCACTGCTTTAAAAGAAGCATGTATACAATTGATAATCTTGCTAGAATTATAGCTTCTGCTCAAGCTTCAGGTATAAATTGTGGCTAGAGGAACTTGTGCTGAGCATCAGCCAGTGTGCTAATTATGGCCTTATCTGAAACAAAAGAACTTAGCATAGTATTCATAATTTCATAATGAACAATGTAGACCAAACAATCTACACGGGGTTGCCTTTAAAGATAACTTAGAAACTATAATTGATACAGAAAATACTGGAAACCTGATGGTGTAATATAATATAACACCAGTATTAGGGGCACTGAAAGCATGCAATGTTAAAGTAGATAAATGGGTACCACTTCAGTGGAAAAAAATAGCTGTTTTCATGTGTGCAAAGAATGGAAACTGGCACTGAACCTGGCTAGACATGAGCATTGCAAGATAAGGTGAGGCAAGGTGAACCCAGTGGAGGATCCTGGAAGATCTAGAAACCTGAGCATTGCTAGTCAGCTAGTTCACCTCCTGCACTGCACCAAGAATAGACACATAAGCATCGAACAGAATGAACTATAATAGAAATTTAGACTGTCACGACTGCATTATGTCTGGTACATGTAGGTTTTCCTAACATAATATACTATACAATAAATAAATATATAAATAAACTGTGGGCACTGATAAACTAAATATGTTGGTTTGTATACAACTTACAGTACTGATTTTAACCCATAAAATGTTTTATGGCTTGGCACCTGGATACCAATTCCAACCTGAAATGACCAAACCTACCAAGTTATTTAACAAAGAATTCACCTGGGCAATAAGGCAGCCAAAGATAAAGGTGATGGTGCAGTGATCTGTAACTATCTCCCAGTGGAAATCAGAGTGATGCCCTTCTTGAAGCTTTCTGATAATATTAAAACATCTGTTTTGGACAGCATTCCAGTGATGTTTAGTAGTTCTCCATATTTTAGGCTTTTTATTTTTAATTATCATTTACATTTTATAAACAATATTATTTATAATATTAATAGGAGCCATGGTGGCACAGTAATTAGAATGTGATACTGCAGGCTATTTCTGCTGACTGCCAGCTGCCTGCAATCTGGCAGATGGAATCTCATCAGGCTCATGGTAGACTTATCCTTCCATCCTTCTGAGGTTGGTAAAATGAAGACTCAAATTGTTGGAGGCAATATCATGACTCTGTAAACCACTTAGAGAGGGCACTGTGAAGTGGTATATAAGTATAAGTGCTATTGTTATTGCTATTATTATATTGCACATTGATTTTGAGATTGTATCATTTTTAATGGTTATTCCAATTTTCCAAGTGATGCTTTAATATTTTTCTTATGTTCTCTGAGCTGCCAAGAATCCTCACATAAAAATGGAATAAATAATGTGGTAGCATAATATACTTTAATCACACGCTTCATCTTCTGGTCACCTATTAAATTCCCATTAGTACCTACTCGGCTACCTCCTGAAGTTTTGAAAGGTTTTTTGCATACAAGCAGAAATTTTTTTTCATGACATGTTCATACTCCTAATGAAAATAAGAAATTCATATCTGTTGCAGATGTAAAGTTACAGTTATATAAAGCTGTAAGAATTCTTACAGCAAGGTAAGGAAGCTAAGGAAGCTAAGGTATGAAATCATAAAGCAAGACTGATTATAAATACATAATAGCTTTGTATTGTATAGATAATGATATTGATCTACACAACACCAATGAAACTTTCTGTATCTGCAGTTTAAAATTTATTAGATTTCATGATAAACATTTCTGTGATATACAGCAGAGTTCTGCATATGATCAGTCATTAAACTGAGACACTTCTTCTGATATAATCATCAAGACAATGGGGGTGATTGATTAATCAATACATGGGCATGGCCTTATCACAGTGAACAAATTATACATTGCAGAATATATTGCTATGTTAGCAAGATTTCTTCTTTACAGATATACTTCTTAATTGATAGTTGTGACCTTTTGGTGACACTGAAAAAAAAATCTTCCATTTAGAAGGTTGATCTTTCTTTCTTAGTATAGATCAAAGTAAATAGATCAATGTGTTGTTAGATATGGATTTATTAGGAAAAAAGCCAAAAGAACAAATGTTCCAGAGATACAGTTTTTTTATTTTGCTTAATATTAAGAAGTTAACATAATAAAGAAATAAAAACAGTTTGTGGTAATAACTTAAAAAAGACTGTAAAACCTGATTTAGAAATATTAAAAACATGCATATCAGAAAGGAAGGAAATTAAAATAAGATTTTACTGAGGCTTTGTGTACAAATCTCAATATGTAGTGTACAACTCAAATTGTATCCTGGATTTATTCGCACTGGAATTTTTGACCTTCCTCCACTTCCATCAAACCATGATATGATAGTTATCAATGATCACTTTATTTGGCTGAAGTCATGACTTGACTTTCACTTCTTTCTCAGCCCATGATTGCCACAAGGTTAAGCCATTCTTGGCTGTAAACATAATCCTTGAGTTACAACAGCAGTTGGGACCAGAAAATACATTGCTTCCTGACATGATAATAAAGCACAAAAATAATGTGACTATATTGCTTAAGAATGGCAATTTCAGAATTCCTGATTTCTGTCATTAAACAATCACCATCTATTCATTAAGCAAGGACCTCACATGAACACAGTTTCCCACTCCCTGTTAGCTATCCCATTGACTTTGCTTGTGGGAAGCTGGAAGGAAACACTGAAACTTATCATGTGTCTATAGGGGACTCTGGTTACTCATTCTAAGTCCCCTTTTTTCAATGCTTTTGCAACTTTGAACAGTTGCTGAACAAACGATCATAACTCAAGGACTATGTGTACCTTAAACTTAGCAGCAATGTGTAACAATTTCAAGTTATGTAAAATCTGATGTCCATTGATGAATATGTACCTGAGACAAGTATTTTACAGGGAATGAAAAAAGTCCAGTACCTACTCAATACAGCTCTATCCTCTATTTTCAATCCCAACCACACTTCTCTGTACCATTTTTGTTCATCCAGGACAAAAGAACAAAGCACAGCTGCCAGCTGTATTTGTACTGGCAATTCCTTGCAGTCTAGCAGGCAGTTGATCAGTGATTGGAAACAACACTATAAAAGAGCAACCTGGTTTACCTTACTAAAGATTATTAATTAATTTGTGTCCATGATCTGTGTCATCTCTATTTCTCTTAAAATTACAGTAACTTTAGCTAAGATTGAAATTGTGGATAGTTGTTTACAGAGAGCAGCCATTAAATTTTCTTTAATCAAGGTTTGGGTTTGAAGTCATCATATTCTCATACATGTAATACCCATTCTTATGCAGTTGTGCATTTATTGCCTTAAAAAGCAATAATCTGAAGGCTTCTGTGTGGGTTTCTCATATCTGGTTCTGCTTCCCTCTACTTTTCAATAAAATGTACAAGTATGTTGAAATGCCTAGAGTGAATATCACATGAAACCATGGGAAATTATAAGAAGAAGCCACCCACTTGAAGACATGTACAAGCTATACAAGTTTGTTTTGCTAGTGTCACCTTCTACTACATGCCCCAACTGGTAAGTAGATTGGGCAAATGCCATTACCATCTTTTTACTAGGAGAAAAAAATCAAGCTCTCTTCTCTTCATACAAGAAAATGTAGTTGGGTGGACCTCATAAGCTTGTTTTAGGAATTTGTTTCACTGACTATGTTGCAAAACTGGCTGGATGCTTGAGTTTCCATTGTCAAAAGCTATCCTCTTGCTGCCAACTGCCCTGTGGGTGACCTGATTTTATGTATTTTAGCTCCACACAGTGGCATAACTTACAATTAAAGAAGCATGGAAAAGAGATTGACTTTATGGGGAATGCAATGTTTGAGAGGTTTTGTTTTTTTTCAGCAACAGTTTTGTAGAGAAAATTTTTGGAGGCATATTCTCCCTCTGTGACAATATCTCAAATAAATATGATAAAAGCAGAAGGAGTGTGCAAAAGTTCAATTCATGAACATTCACTGTACATAACTGTTCTAGCAGAAGGGCTTGAAGCTTAGAGACAGTGGGAGGAAAACAAGGCCGTTGGTGGCAAAGGGAAAGTAAAATAAGGCAAACAGATTGATAAACAGGTTGGCACATAGGCTGTGATGTTCTCAGTTTCAATTTGGCTGAATTGCAACATGCCTGAAATGTTTTGGCTGAACTTCTGATCTGCAATGTGCTTGTTTTATGAATAAAATGGCAGCAGGCAAAAGATCTGTCACCTTCAAGCCATGGAATCAATTCCATATCACTTTCTGTAATTCTCTGTTCCTGTTCAGCCTTCACTTTATAAGGCCTACTAAGAACAAAGACATCTTTCACAGCCACCCCACTTTCACATTACTTGGAAGTATCTCTGAAGCTTGTGTCTTTGTGATAAGACTGCCCACAGCTTTAGCAAAAGGTTGCTGGTAAAAAAAAAAAAAATGCTTCCAGGCCATTTCATCTCTCAATAGGCAGAAATGGATCTTCTGGATGGTGAGAGAACTGGCATTACTTCCTCCTCCTTTCTATGTTTCTTCTTCTACCAATTGGTTGACAAAAGAACTTGAAAAATGGCAAGTGTCTCTGAAAATCAGTGGCCAGAAACTGGGAAGCATAGTTGTAGCAGCCTTTGTGACAAAAAGGATTGGACCTTTGTCTTTATCCTTACTTATTGTTGTGCACCTCAGATCAATTGGATCTCCCTTGGATGTAGAATATATGGAAATCATGGTTCTAAAAATAGAGCATGTTCAAGCAGCTTTCTCTGGTGAGTTAAACATTGCATTGTTTATTCATGTTTCTTAAATCCATCTGTTGAAGCACTGCTGTTCTGTGAGCAGGTTACAGCAGGTTGTAAAAAAGAGCTCTAAAAATCAGCGTCTTCTACATGGAATAGAACTCAGTTATTTTCAGGGACCACTTATCTCCTGTATGTCTACTCATCCAATTAGAGCTTCAGCGTTGAACCTCAGTGGCACAGTGGTTAGAATGCATTACTGTAGCTACTTCTGCTGACTGCTGGCTTCCTGCAATTAGGCAGTTCAAATCCCACCAGGCTCAAGGTTGACTCAGGCTTCCATCCTTCTGGGGTTGATAAAATGAAGACCCAGATTGTTAGAGGCAATATACTGATTTTGTAAACCACTATAGAGGGCTATAAAGCACTGTAAAGAGGTATATAAGTCTAAGTGCTATTGCTATTTCTTCAATTAAACAATGTCATCTATCTGGGCACTGTGTCACACAGATTGCTATCTGGGATGAGGTCCTCCCTGAAATCTGAATGGTCCCCACTACATTTTATAATTGTATCCTTTCCTAATAGAGTAGTAAATTGTAATAAAAGAATATGAAACATGCTTGAGGTAGGATAGTGGCAGAAGGGCTTAAATCTGATCTGTCAAAGCTTGGAAAAATCAAGCATGAAAAAAACAGTCCCAGGAGCTAGAAGATTACATTTTCAGGTGAGGAAAACTAAGTTGTAGTACCATTATTATCCTTTATCTTTTATTTCTTTTCTGCAAGTTTCTGTGCTTTTCTCAAGAGCATCAGTGGCTGAGGAAAATCCCTGTTGAAGTCGTTGTTTTAAAAATAATATCTTTGAGGCTTTCAACTCCTTTCTGATTCTTTAATCTTAATGTACATAATAAAGACCAAGTTCTCATTTAGTCATCATACTTTATCTGAAAGGACTGTAACACGAACCAACCAGGTCAAACTCTTCCCTTTCATCCTTACATTGGAGTCACCTTAGAGTTTGCAGATTAAGCTTTTAAAGGGAAGAAAGTAAGGGAGAAAGTTACCATTTCATCAAAGTCTAGGTAATTTGGCATCAAAGTGTATCAAGTGGGTGCAGGCAGCATGGCAACTTTCCTTGGCACTTTGTTCTTTCCTAAGGCTGGGAAACAGGGATTAAAAAGTTAACTGTCAGTCTCTGCTCACTTGCCATTTCTGTTATGTTTTTTTCAAATGTTATCAAGACAGCCCAAGAATATTCTTTCTGACATTATTGATATTGTACATTTCTATACCAGGCAGCAGAATTTCCATTAAACCACTGAAAGATTTGCCTTTGACAATGAAGTGTCTTATGGTTTAAACATGCAATAATTTCTTTTGAGTGGCTTTTTTTTCACCTGCATGATCAGTTTTCAATTTATGTAAAGCTTCCTAGAGTCTTAAAAAATCTTTTATCATGCAATAATACTTGCAATGTATTAAAAGTATCTATTAATTTTCCTTATTTTCCTTACTTATTACTGATAATTTAAATTGGAGACATTGCTATGAAAAGATATTAATACCTACTTCAGCTATAACAAAGCCTATTTGCTTTATTACAGAATTCAAAGTGTTCAAAAAGGCTTTTTGCAGCATGCAGGAACACACACAAAGCATGTTTCCTTGACTCATTAAAAGAACTACAACTTTTTTCAGGATTTCAGAATTGCTTTATAAATTGCCTTCATACATACACATGCAGAGTTCCAGACTTCTATACATCTCTTCTGTGCAATAAAACATATTTGCAATAATTTCTAACTGTGAGGCCTTGGAAATATTAATCGTAGCCTGGACTTCCATAATTTTCCACCTTGACTTGTAGTTCAATATGCAACCAAATCATCCTTTTGCTTATACTTAAATGGGAAAATCTGTATATTATAAACTATTGGAGGCTTCACTTTTCTGAAGAAGCATATTTTCTTTATGTGCCAATAGTACTCAGAAAATATGTGGAGAGAAATATATTTAGTTTCATTCAAGAATATATTGTAGTGCAGAAATTCCACATAACTTCTCTATAATGTTTTCCCATTGCTTCAAAAGAAACATGTATAGATTAGTGATGTGTAAATAACTGAAAATCCATTTCAATTACTGTGTTAGTATGGAAATATTACAAATCAATATTTTAATGGTATCTAATTTTTTCAAAAAAAAATCATAACAAATGATATAACCATGTTTACAGTATTCTAACATATAGAATTTTTATATTGTTCTAGCTGTTAACACACACACACACAGTTGATATATATATATATATATATATCTGTTTTCTTCATATATATATTATGTGATTTATATATACTTAAGAAACTTAAGAAAACATATATATATATATGCTGTTTAGCTTCCCTCGGGTATTATCCCACGTCATTGTAGTGTTGTTAAAGTTGTAGCAACGTTTCAGCAGAATCTCATCTGTCATCATCAGGCTTCTGTATGGATATGGGTCTTACAGCTCCTGGTTTTAAATTTGAGGCTGATCCATTCTGATTGGCTGGGAGCCTGGACCTGTGTTCATTGGACTTGGAGTTTGATTGATTGGTGTTTCTGGTTTCTTCTGTCTGTTTTGTGGCTTTGATTAGCTGGCAACACTCTGTTCTTGTGTTGGAGGCTTTCAGTGCAGCTTGGCTTCGTGTGAAAGGACGGCTGCTATTCATCAGCAAGCTAGGTTTCACCTGGGTGCCTGGTGGGGGGGGTGTTTGAGTTGGAGGCATCAGAGGGAGTCTCTGTCTGTGTTCAGGTGTTTGTCTGTTTTGTGGCATGGAGATCATTCTATTTGAGAGTGCAGGTTTCCAAATAATTGACGGTCTGCTGGAATCATCTCTTCTATTCATGCTTTCAGGTCTTTTTTCAATCTCTATGGCTTCTCTGATGATTCTGTGACTGGGGTTTTCTATAGTGGCTAGAGTTTTAGTGCCATTGAAGTTGATGTTGTGACCTGTGGTTTTCATGTGTTGGACTAGTGAGGAGGTGTGTTCCAGCTTTTTTACTGCATTTTTGTGTTCATCTAAGCGGGTACTTATTCTTCTATTGGTCTGTCCAATGTATGTGGCCGGGCATGATGCACAGGGAACTTCGTATATGCCTTGGTTTTCCAGGTCAATTTTATCTTTGGGGTTTCTCAGGATGGCTGCTATTTTTTTGTCTGTTTTGAAGGCAGTCTTGATGTGATGCCTGTGTAGTATCTTACTGATTTTATCTGTAGTACCTCTTATGTAGGGCAAGACAACTGTTCCATAGGTCTGTTGGTCTTCTAGGTCTCTGTTATTTCTTGGTGTGTTTTTATGGATCAAATTGGTGATTTTGGTTTTTTGGAAGCCATCGGCTGTCAATACTTCAGTCAGGGTGCATAGTTCAGTCTTTATATGTGTCTTTTCTGCCAGGCGTTTGGTTCTGATAATTAATGTTTTCACCACGGAATTTATCTGTGCTGGGTGGTGGTGAGATTGGACGTTGAGGTAGCGGTTGGTATGTGTTTTCTTCTGGTATAGGGTGTGTCCCAGTGTGCCATCTGTTCTTATGTAGATTAGTACATCTAGGAATGGTAGTTGTTTGTTTATTTCAGTTTCCATGGTGAACTTGATTTTGGGGTGTATGTTGTTTAGGTGTGTTAGGAAATTGTTTAGGTTTTCTTCTCCATGGGGCCAAATCACAAATGTGTCATCGATGTATCTTAGCCATAGTTTGGGTTTGTGGGTGGCATTAGCCAGAAGAGATGATTCCAGCAGACTGTCAATCATTTGGAAACCTGCACTCTCAAATAGAAAGATCTCCATGCCACAAAACAGACAAACACCTGAACACAGACAGACTCCTTCTGATGCCTCCAACTCAAACACCCCCCCACCAGGCACCCAGGTGAAAAACCTAGCTTGCTGATGAATAGAAGCCGTCCTTTCACACGAAGCCAAGCTGCACTGAAAGCCTCCAACACAAGAACAGAGTGTTGCCAGCAAATCAAAGCCACAAAACAGACAGAAGAAGCCAGAAACACCAATCAAACAAACTCCAAGTCCAGTGAACACTGATCCAGGCTCCTAGCCAATCAGAATGGACCAGCCTCAAATTTGAAACATCCACCATTTTGATGTGGAAATTTCACAACTGTCACACCAATGTGCAGAGATTTGTTCTTCAGAATAATGCATCACTTCTAAGAATGTTTTAGCTAATCTTGTTTTTGTTGCATGAATATGCTTTTGCGACAGTCACAAACATCAATATTAATTGTAATGACTTCATTTACAAATAGCACAATTCCTCACAATACAGAAGGCATTTTGATAATTAATTGTTTTGATTTTAGTTTGTGCCCACTTGTGTAATGATTTGAACAATTCTACCATATAATTACACAGCTAATTTGTCACAAAAAAGATTTATTTTCTTGTTTTCCTGTCTATTATGTGAAGAAAAGTTAACTTACTTGAGGAAGTTTCATGAATGTCCAAAAGACTTTGTTAAAATAATAGTTTTTCAAGATCATGACTGCAGCCTCCCTGAATTATCTAGAATAGCTATTTGGCATTGTGCCTAACACATTAAAGAGCACTAAATGTTTGGAGAGGGACAACAGTCCATTGCATGTACCCCAATAGAAATCCAACAAATATATATATAAGTTGATCTAAATCCAAATAGAGAGCTACCAGACATGGAAATGAGTCTTGGTAGTGTAGGAGCTACTTTTATTCTTATTTCTTTACTGAAAGCAGACAAGCATTGTGGAGCTGCAATATTCAAAGGAGTTAAATGATAATTCTTGTTTTGGAAAGAAACACATTACTTTCTGAGGCATCTACAATAACAGTGATGTTTTCAAAGTACAAACCATTGCTGTTGATTCATCTAATAACACATTGGTACCTAGATACACTGCTTTCTTGATCAAATACTAGCATTCCTTTCAGCAAACTCTTTTCCAATTCTTTTAAGATCTTCTGTTTGTAGGCATCATTCATGTTTAACACTATCTTCCTGAGGCTGTCCATTTGAATACAATACTTGAAAAACTAAATATTTGCTGCAATCTCTTCAACAATCATGCTGCACATGTTCCCTTTGTTTATTTCTAACTAAAATCTTTTGTCAGGAGAATAATTACTAGTTTCTTTATGGCAGGGAGGTGAGGGAGGATATAACATTTAATCCCCTGGCATTGAGATCAATTTCTTTTTTAAGCCCAGTATCTCTCCATCATTTGCTTGTATTTCATAGATAAAAACCTAATGTATATGCAAAATAAAAGCCATATAAATACATGATTGACAATGAAATTAAACTATTTTCCTGTACCTAGTTATGCAGATGAGACTTTTCCTATTATATCATTATTATATTAACCCTGCAAAGTAGGCTAGACTTATGGTAGGGAATTCTAGGACTAAGCAGAGACTTCAACCCAAGTCTCCTAAACAGTACAAAATAGGTAAGACTAACTAGATGTTCTAAGAACTAGAAACTAAAGCTCTTCAACCTTAGCTAAGTGTATAGTATCTCAAGTATTAATCATGGACAAATAACATGGAACAAGGTTAGCCTTGAATCTTATTGATAGTGACACTATTAGTCACAATCTCTAAATGATTTGTATTTAACTCAGATAATGTCGATCAAATTAAAAAGAGAGCCAGGAAAGTCTAGAAATTAAGGCACCAGGTTAGAAACAAGGAAACGGATTCCGAGTCTTTTGTGAGGCATAAAGATCAGCTGGATGACTTTGGCCAATCATTCTCTCTCAACCCACAATGTCAGGCTCAGGAAACAAGCTGGTTTATCAAATCCAGTTCAAACCAATGGATCAACAGTCAGTTGATCCTGCCTCCAAAAACATACTTGCATGTAGGAAAATTCTCGGAACAAAAAAATGTAACCTCTACATTTTAAATATTAAAAATTATATTCATTGAATCTAACTTGACGATATTAACAACTATTGATTGCTTGCCAGTGAAAACTGTGCTTTGTACCACAACTGACCATGGTTCTAATCTGGAAATTCAAATAAGCACACTGTTGGGGCTTTGAACAACAGAAGCCTTAAAAGTAGTTCTTTAGATATACATAGATCTACATGTTTCTGCAAGATATTTTCTCAGAAATGTTAAAATAAAAGCTTTAAAAATATGCAACATGTTGTCCTTTTGCCTCCATAAAAAGTTAAACACATACTAAAACAGAAGCAAATTTATCTTCCTAGTAGCAGAATATATTTTGGAATTGACTACTCCATGATGTGACTGATGGTAATTTTTAAATTGTTTCAAATGATGTGCTTACCTTATCTTATCTGGAACAATGCATACTATAGCTTTCCCCAAATTGCATGCAAGACTTCTAACTCCATAAATAGCCATGTTTCCTTATTGCCCACAGTTCCTGAACTGGTACATTCCCCAGTCATAATGCATACTGTGGTGGTATTTGAGAGAGCAGGAAAGTGGCCATCAGGCTTTCTAGTTGCAGTTACATAGCCAATGATTTGTAATAATGAAAAAAAATCCCACATAGTACATAGCTGAGTGCAATGAGGAATTATGCTGAGAAACTTTCCTACTATGGCAAAATAGTTGACTGTCCTTTGGAATACTTGCCAGTTCCAGTATTTCACTTTGATGAAAAGCTTATCAGAATGAGATTTTAGACAGATGCTCTTGATGAACTCTAATGATAACTTTTTTGGCAAGTCAACTACTACTAGAGTGAAGGATCAATCTGCTGTATCACACTGAGCCCATTTTTCATGTTGAGGCATTGTGGTAAAGTCAGCATTCACAATATTTCAATCAGAGAAAGTATACTCTAAAGGTTTTACAGAGAGAATAACCCACATCTTTCTGCCTGCCTGCCTGCCTTCTCTGTCTGTCTGTCTGTCTGTCTGTCTGTCTGTCTGTCTGTCTATCTATCTATCTATCTATCTATCTATCTATCTATCTATCTATCATCTGGGTGGCTGTTTGTCATTCATCTTTCTATCTATCTATCTATCTATCTATCTATCTATCTATCTATCTATCTGAATAATAAAAGCTTTACAAGAAATTATCTGTCACAACATAGGAAAATTGGTAATACCCTTTAACTCCTGATCATATTGCCATTTACCCAAACAAAAAATTGATCTAATGCACAACCTCAGCTCTGATTTGGGCATTTAACATGATGAGTCATGGTGTCTAACATGCCTCAGACATCACACTTAAGGAAAACAGACTGAAATCTCTCAGAATCATAAGCCTAGACACACCACTACAGCCTACCCACAGGACAGGACATGTACGGATATTCGAATAATAACAGCTAACTCATATTGTGCCTACTCTTAACTTTACAAATATATTCTCAAATTCAGTTATCTTTGTAGCAGAACCTCTAGCAGATAACAGAGCCTCCAATATAATTAAAGACATTCCAACATTGTGATAACTTAAACACAATAATATCTGACTTCTACGAGAAGCAATATTATCAAGAGTTATAAAAATAATAAAACTGTTCTATATGTAAAGTGGGTAACTTCAAATCTGCAAACCTGATTGGTCAAATAAACTAAGCATTGGATTGGTTCACTAGGAACCAATCCAAAGAACTGCTGAAAGGCGGCAAATTTAAGCAACTGCCATTGGCTACAAGCAGGCAAGCCAGCCTGTATAAAAGGCTGGCCTCGGCTTCAGCCAAGTGTTCCTATTTACTGACTAGTTCAAGAATAAAGTATTTGTTGTTGGAACCCGGTCCACCTCGTGTGTTTTCCGAACAAAACACTGGCGACAAAGGTGGGATCGTCCTAAATGAAAAAACCTGCACGCGGTGATAAAAAGTCCAGATGACAACCAAGATGCCTGGAAACAACGCACCGCCTGCACCCTTCAATCCCAACGAAGAGGATTGGGATTCCTATGCAGATCGCTTCCAAATGTATTTGGAGAGAAATGAAATGGAAGACATTTCACAGCAACGCAAGAGAGCTGTGTTTCTGACTCACTGCGGGCCAACGATTTTCAAGATGGCAAAGGCCCTTGCGAAGCCCCGAGATGTTAAACAACTAACGTGGCCAGAATTGCAAAGAATCCTCATAGCACACTATGCTCCAATGGTGTCAAACTTAATAAAGCGACACGAATTTTACCGCAGAGACCAGAGAGAGGGAGAGACCGTCGCCGATTTCATTGCTTCCCTTAGACAACTAAGGGGTGAATGTGATTTCCTGAACATTGACGAAGCAATGAGGGATCGCGTGATGTTGGGTCTGAGAGACTCGACTGCACAGAGTAAATTACTCAACAAGCCCAACATCACCGTGACCGAAGCCATCGCGGAAGCCACAGCCGCTGAAGCCGCGAAAAAATCGGCCATCAAAATGAAAAAGATGAACACACACAGCGAAGAAACAAACCCAACCAAAGACAGAAAGCAGCCTGCCACCGCAACCCACTACGAAGAGTCTGGCGAAACATTCGAATCGAGCGAAGAAGACGACGAGATCCACCATTTGCTCACGAACAGAAAAGAGCGCGAAAGAAGGAATTGGCGGGAGTGCGCTGGCTGTGGAGGAAACCATTCCCGAGCCGAATGCAGATTTCTCAATGCCATCTGCAGGCATTGCAAGAAACGAGGGCACATCGAGAAAGTCTGCAGGAACAAAAAAAGCTACAGCCCAATGAGACGCAGAAATTCCCCAACACAAGCTGAGCCTAAACGAGCTGAGAGAAAGTGGCAACAAGAGAAGTGAGCCAATACACAACAAACTGTCACTATAAAGAGCGCTCAGACAGGAAGCGGGAAGAAAGTTAAAGTCATTGTAAAAATCGAAGGAAAACACTGCAAGATGGAAGTGGACTCGGGGTCCTTCCTCTCCATGGTATCGTGGGACACAATAAAACAGCTTGTCCCAGGTATCAAACCCAAAGAATTACAGAAGCAGCACCTAACTCTCAAGGACTACCAGGGAAACCAAATCCCTGTAGTCAGCATGGGACATTTCTGAGTCACCTACAAACAACACATCAAGGTGCTACCGCTGACCATAGTCGACCGAAACAGACCAAGCCTCCTGGGCATCGAATGGTTCACGCCATTGGACATCGGGATGACCGGGATCAATCGAGTGACTACAACCGGTTGGGAAGACGACCTCATCCGAGAATTCCAAGACGTTTTTGATGACTCACTTGGCAAGTATCGGGGAAATCCCATTTCTTTCAGTCTAAACCCCCAAATAGCCCCACGAAGAATAAAAGCCAGGAGAGTTCCTTTTGAACGAAAGGCAAAAATAGAGGAACAGCTGGACAAATTAATAGCCCAAGGGGTCTTAGAACCTGTGGACCATGCCAAGTAGGAAACATCTATAGTCACACCGGTCAAACCTGACGGGTCCGTTAGAATCTGTGGTGACTGTTAAGCCTGGGTTCCCCAACCAGGGTTAGGTAGACAAGCTAAACAGAATGTGCAGCGTTAGTCAGATAGGCATACAGATAAATGAGTGAGCTAAGCTTGTATGTTTATTAACATACAGTAAAAATAACAGATACGCTTGTGCTATCAAGAATATAGTTTATTCCATTATAAGTTCATGGCATAGTCAAATATCAGTCCAATAGTCATTTATCATGTAGTCAGTCCATTCAGGGATATTCAGTTAGCAAAGTCCATGTAGAATATCCTATGTCAGTTCACTTACAAATCAGTCCTTTGTTGTCTCTCCCGTTCGAGCAATGCAGTCTTGATTCCAAGCAGCAATCAGGGATCATCAAAGCCAGAGTGAGCAAGCTGTAATCTTGCTACTTTTATGGTGTTTTCATAACCACTCCCACAGTTAAAGCTGCAGACACTTTAACATACACCAA
>BLBF01000003.1:0-34877 GCA_015471245.1 Laticauda colubrina
GCTGATGAAATATGGCTGTTGGTTTGAGCACTGAGCTTGGCAATTTGGTTGCAAAACGTTTTGTCAAGGAGACATCATCAATACATTTTGGAATTGTCAAAACAATGTCTCTTCAGATGGTGATGAAACGTTTGCAATCAAATTGGAGCTCAAACCGCCTAATTCCCAACCAGAGTTACTAATATTCAAACACATTTCAACTTTTGAAGTATTTTACATGCCTTGTGTCTTGCTTTTGCTGTTTAAACCATCTTAGCAGATTGTGTTCAAACTATTAATAGTAGATTGTGGTTATATTTATCTGTGGAGAGGGGCAGAAGAGCCAAAGCAGCCAGTGTGTGTCTTGTGTTTCTCTCTACTCACCCCATTCTGCCAATTATTAAGTATTTTACATGCCTTGTGTCTTGCTTTTGCTGTTCTTGGGTGTAATTTTTCGTTCCCTTTGCTATTTTTGTTTTCAGTGTGGTTCACTGCTTAATAAGTGAGATGTATTTTGCTTTTCTCCTAAAACTAATTGTAAGATTTCCTTTGAGATGGACCCGTATACATTTCACCTTTCCCAAGTCCCAGCAGAAGAACCAGTTGGTTTTGCCCCAGTGGATCAGCTCAGTGCCTTCTCTGGGAGAAGATGCATTTGGTCAGCCTCCATGAAAGCTTCAGTAGAAGTGACTACTCTGTTCATGGACATTGAGGAGTACAACAGGCGGAGGTTTCGTTCCGATGCTCTTCCTTTTGGAGAGCGTCCCTGGCAGACTCTATTCCAGCTGGGAGAGGCTGCTGAAAGATGGCTAAGACCACAGGATCGCACCAAAGGACAGATTGTGGACGTGGTCATCTTGGAGCAGTTCCTGCATGTGCTTCCTTTAGGAATGCAGGCTTGGGTGAGAGCCAGGAAACCAAGTACCAGCCAGGAGGCAGCTCAGCTGGCTGAAGCTTACCTGGAGCAACAGGTATCCTTGCTAAGAAGAAAGGAAATCCCTAATTAATAGCCTAATGCTAGGAATGTTGTTCCTCTGACCACAAGCACTGGCCAAGTAAGGAGGGGTCTCCAGTAGGCTGGATTCTGAATCCACCTGAATTTGTCCTGCAACAGGTTACAAATGGAGTGGGCAATAAAAAGAGGGAAAGCTAAAAACTTCATCTCCCTTGAGATAGCTCCCAACTTTCTAGGAAAGCCTGTTGTTACCTGGAGAGCTACAGATTTAACATAAAGACATTATCCCAGTACCTGGGTGACACAAGTTGTAATGACAAATCCTGGGTTAGAATCCCACCAATATTATTAAGTCATTTTATGATTTAACTCAATTTCCTGGTTCACGTCATAAGGCAGTGGTTGGATTTCTGTAGCTTGCTGAATTAGAATCCTAACCAAAAGTCCAAACAGTGAATTGTGTTTCAGTTATAAGAGTACAGTTAAACCTCTAATCTCCCTCCTCTTGCCTTAATACGAGTTGGGCAGGCCCTTCTTCAACATTGTGTTTGGCATTCAAGCTTAATATAAACTTTATATAAACTTGAATAAGGAATTACAAATTCAAGATACAAAGCAAGCATAATTGCTGAATATTTTTGCTCAATGACAAAGCAGCCATCAGAATAATAGATCAAATGCATTGCTTTGTTCAATTGCCTTCCTCTTCTAGTGCCCTGTGGCTTTCCAGGATGTGGCTGTACACTTTACCCCAGAGGAGTGGGACCTTCTGGATAACGAACAAAGAATCTTGTATTACACGGTCATGCAAGAGAATTCTGAGAACGTGACCTCCTTAGGTACCTATGTACCCTATGACTATCATTAAGTGTTGTACCTTATGATTCTTGACTCTTGACAAATGTATCTTTTCTTTTATGTATACAGAGAGTATTTGCAACAAGGCAAATTCCTTGTGTGTCCAACCACACTTGGCCAATAAATAATTCTATTCTATTCTATTCTATTCTATTCTATTCTATTCTATTCTATTCTATTCTATTCTAAGGTTCCCATTCCTGGGAGACCATACAAATCTTTCTGAAGGTGTCAGCCCCAACCAAAGAATCAGCTCCTCTTTGCCTATGTGGAACAGGCAAATTGCATGTTTGTGTAAAGTCATCTTCCTTACTTTTAAGGTTTTTAGGCAAGCTCTTCATATCTCCAAGGGCTGTTCCTGCCTCATGCTACCTAGTCTAAATGAAACTCATCATACTTTTGAAAATTAGGACTTGCCATTGACTATCCAGCATTGGCCAAGGAGGCAAGCAGTTAGAATCTATAATGCCTGTGGAACATTGTTTTTATAAATGATACCTGCACTGAGATTATTATATGCGCAAAGAGTGAAAGATTTGACTTACCCACGATGGAGGAATACATGGTAAAGATGATGACAGCTTTGGTCAGAAAAAATCTATTGTCTAAGTTTAATCCTGATTGGAAACTCCTTTACTGACTTTTTGCATAAAACAGGAAAATAGAAATAATTATAATCATATAAATGATTATATAATAATTATATATTTGATTATTATAAAAAATAGTGGATACTAAAATTGTAAGTAATGCTCTAATGAGAGAATAAGAGGTTAAATTACATTTTTACAACTGCTCTAAAAGAAAATGATAAAATCACTTCTTGATATTTCATTTTTTCTGCACTTCTGGCTTTGTCTTTTTCTTACCTCTTCTTTCTCTTTTGTTCTAAATCTTAGTTTTTGTTAGTTCTTATCTTATTTAAAACTATATATATAAAAAACTAGAACACCCTGGACTATCTCAGCCAATAATGGCTGGAAATTACCATACTGAAAAGGAGAGAATGTAAGAAACACAAGTAGTTAAATAGCCTGAAAAAGAAAATGTCAGTTAGATATCTATCCCAGAAGCTAAATCTTATTTGGGCATCTCATTTCATCAACAACCCTGTATGGTAGAACTCAGAGAGAAGGACGGATGCTAAGTCATTGAGAGTTTCCATGGCATAGGTAGATTTTAATTTGGTTCTCCCCAAGTCTAATGCACTATAGTCTAATGCACTTTTACTGTAATACACTAGCAGATAATTCTAAGCTATTCAGTTCTTGATGTTGTCTGAGCTTCAGTTGTTTTCCTACAAATATCCCTGAAACAACCTTGGTATTATTGTTGCATACTGCAGGAAGCAGCACCAGAGAAACAATTAAGAAAGAAAAAATATTCTGATCGAAGCACAATCAAGAAAGCAACTGAACCCCAACCAAGCGTCTAGGAACAACCAGTATACTCCACACACTCATGCATTGATGATGATATCTTGCCTGGTAAATAAAATGTCTGCAGAAAAACAACCAAGTTAAGAGGTCCAAGAAATAAATAGTTCAACTTTGAGCTCTACATTTCCTTTACTATAAGTAGTACTTGCTTAGTGATAATAATTGGGACCAGCAAGTGTGTCACTAAGCAGCATAGTCACTAAGCATAACACATGACCATGATCAATTTAGGAGTTCAGTTCTCATTCGATCATTAAGCAAGTAACCATAAGTTGTAAAGCAACATCATGTGGCCACAACCTGCCAGTTTTTCCATTGACTCCTCTTGTTGGAACCTGGTTGTGAAGTGCACAAAGTGATCACATGACTGTGGGATACTGCAATGATTATAAACACTGTCCACTTGTGAAGTTCCTGAACGGTTATTTATGATATTGCAGCAGTCATAAATGTGAGGATTGATCATTAAGTTATTTTTTCAGTGGCATTATCACTTTGAATAGTTGCTGAACTGGGCACTAAGTGAGGTTTACCTATGTTGAAATTCTAAGCTAACTAACCAGCCTGACCCAGGACATTTTATTGTGTTAAATGGCTATAAAAGAATCAATAATTCTCTTTTATTGTGTTTCTTTCTCTTACTCTAGAGCTCTTCATTTCCAAACCAGGTCCATGTCTCCAGCTTGACTGGGAAGAAATATCACAGATGGCTGATTTCCAGACATTGAAAGGAAAAGACACTATAGATCAAGGGGTTGTAAATTTTGAGGACCTAACTGTGGTTGGTAAGAAGATTCTTTTTTTTTTTTTGACAAAAGAATCCTTTTGTTACGTTTTATTGGATTATATAATTTATTTATTTTTATTCAAACATTTAAATATGTTTACCGCCCAGATCCAGGGGAGTTGGAAGATACATCTAATTGATCATAATATCTCAAATACATAATGTGCAGGATGACATATTCCTTTTCTTCCATTAACATAGTTGTAACTGCTGCCCTGTTGATTTTATTACCTCCCGCTTTCAAGCAGCTGAGTTGGCTCTACTAAATCAGAGACTGTTTCTGAGGGTGCATGTTAACATCTCAGCCATCCTAACCTTCAGCAGAATCAAGGAGACATTAATAGCCATTCCAATTCATCAGCCCCCTGGAAAATCCTTTTTAATTAGCCCACTGGGGCTTCAGTAACTTTAAGTCCCAGTAAGTCCACCCAATAAGGTTGTCTTTTCCAGGTGGCCACCACATGCTTTTAGACTTACAGAAGAAATATATTTTCCTGCAGTGTTTCCATGATTTCCTCTGCTTCACTTCTTTCCTTAATGTAGAATTCCTGCGGATAGCCCAACAATTTCCCAGTGTTCTTCAGTATGTTTCCCCCCCTTCTAATATGTCTCTTTTGCTTTTCTATGGTTTTGCCTCTAATTTACTGAGCTGAGGAGCAAGCAGTAATGCCACTAGAATGATCTAGGACAATCTTAGCTCTTCCACGTATTTCTGAATTGTTGCATCCCTCAGCATGGACTAGGAAGTTGACTGAGATAGCATTCCTCGCTTTTGCCTAGACTCTTCAGATCACCCTTAAGAATCTGTGTGTTTCTGGTTACCACCCTCAGGAACTATTCCAATAAACTGGAATGTGTTAAATGGAGTTGGAAAGGAATTTAAAACCACATCCTTAAAAAGTATTGAAATTTTAAGTTGTCGTAAAAAAAAAATTAAGGGGGAAATACTGTATAATTATAAAAATCCCTGAAAGGGTGTCAGGCAGAAGAAATGTATCTCTATTAGACAGTTGTTGAGACTCTTGCTCCAATAGTTTGCTTATCAGATCTTTGTCCATCTTAACTGATTAAAGCCACCTGGAAAGTAACATGTGATTGGGTCCATTGCAGTGCTTTGATCTGTTTGAGGGAGGAGATGGTACATGCCATTCTGAAGAGGCCACATTTCGACTCAAGTGATGTAGATCATTTTCATCCAATCTCCAACCTCCCCTTTTTAGGGAAAGTTGTTGATTGCACCAGAAGAAGTACTGATCATACCACTAGAGGCTAATCAGGCCTCAATGGGGGAGAAACAATTTTAAACTCAACCTTAGCAAGACTGAGTGGCTGTGAGTTCTTTGACCATCTATATTTCTACCCTTGTCGTGACCTGCTCTTCCACCAACAACTTTCCTATTGAACCTGAGACCAGAGGTGATATTCAACAGGTTCTGACCACTTCTGGAGAACCGGTAGTGCAAATTTTGAGTAGTTCGGAGAACCTGCAAATACCACCTCTGACTGGAGATTTTACAGTATCCTTCCCCTGCCACGCTCACCAAGCGACACCTACAGAATCGATAGTAAAAAAAAATTGAATCCCACCATGCCTGAGACCAGTTTTTTTTTTTTCTTGCTTTCTGGGTTACTACCTTGTTGCTTCTTTTGCCTCTGTCTTCATTACAGAATATCTTTGTTGCTCTTGCAGAAAATATGGATACAAGAAATAATCCTCATCAAGAAAAGCCTGGAGCAGAGCAATTTCATGAACCATTGCGGTGGAATGTTTCCTTTGATCCCAAACATTCTGAAAAAATGGGGATCAAATCCAGAAGGCGGCAGGAGTTATCACTGGAATTATCACAAGCTTCTAAGGCTAACAAAAAAATACCTAGAAGTAGTTCCCGGTTAGCTACTACTGCAACAAGAAAAAAATATGGATGCTATGAGTGTGGAAAAAGGTTTGATCAGCCGTCACAAGTTATTAAACACCAGAGGATCCACACAGGAGAAAAGCCATATCCGTGTACTGAATGTGGGAAGCGTTTTAACAAACAGTCCAATCTTAATGTCCATTTACGTCTCCATCGTGGAGAGAAACCTTATAGCTGCCCTGATTGTGGCAAAAGATTCAATGCCAAATATCATTTACGTGGACACTATAGGATACACACAGGGGAGAAGCCTTACGTATGTGAAGACTGTGGGAAGAGATTCCCTGTTAAATCTTCTCTAAATAAGCACCAACGAATCCATTCAGCAGATCCCAAGCTGTCCATACCATCTGAAATCAAATCAGAAGACAATGCCCAGGCAGTATTACCAGAAGTGATACAGGTGTGCACAGTTCCTGACACAGAAAAAATAGTGAAAATTATCAGCACCAATTCCCCAATAGGGATAACAGTGTCAAACAGGAATTATGTCTGTTTTGAATGTGGAAAATGTTTTGAGCAGCCTTTACACCTTACTAAACACCTGAGGATTCATAAAGGAGAAAGGACATACCCATGTGTTGAATGCGGGAAACATTTTAATAAGCAATCTAACCTTACTGTCCATTTACGTCTCCACACTGGAGAGAAACCTTATGGCTGTCCTGAATGTGGCAAAAGATTTTGTACTAAATCTCATTTACTTGGACACTATAGGATGCACACAGGGGAGAAGCCGTATGAATGTGAAGTCTGTGCGAAGAGATTCCCTGTTAAAGCTTCCCTAAATAAGCACCGCCGAATCCATACAGTAGACCCTAAGCTGTCCAAAGCAACTGAGATCAAATCAAAAGGCAATACTCAGGCAATATTATCAGAGGTGACACATGCAATTCCTGAACCAGAAAACCTCATCAAAATTATAAGTAAGAAACCCCCAATAGGAATTACAGTATCAGACAGGAATTTTGTCTGTCGTGAGTGTGGGAAAAGTTTTGATCAGTCTTCACATCTTACTACACATCAGAGGATCCACACAGGAGAAAAGCCATATCCATGCAATGAATGTGGGAAACGTTTTAATAAGCAGTCTAATCTTAATGTCCATTTACGTCTCCATACTGGAGAGAAACCTTATGGCTGTCCTGATTGTGGCCAAAAATTCAACATGAAGTCCCATCTACAAGGACATTACAGGATCCACACAGGTGAGAAGCCATTTGAGTGTAAAGACTGTGGGAAAAGCTTCCGGGTGAAATCTTGTCTAACTAGGCATCAGCAAATCCATACAGGAGAAAAGCCATATAAATGTCTCTCCTGAGAAAAAAAAATCAGCTAATTAAATACCAACTGTTTCACTCTGGGAAGAAAAATTGTGCTTTGAATGTCAGAATACTTTTTGCAACAGATCAAATTTTATTAAGCATGAAATAATTCACAGCGGAAAATATCTGTCTATGTTGCTGCAAACACTGGAAATGCACTGAGAAATATTTCCATGCAATTTTTATTTGATTATTTTCCAGAAATTCTCGAATAACTCTTGCAAATGCTTTTATGGAGCCAGAGGGGAGCAGTGTCCATTTGGAACTTAAATTTTCTGTCCATCTTCTATAAGAACTGCAGGCCTCTGTTATTTAAAATGTCTTTTTTCAGATTGGCCTGAAGAAGGTTAGTAAACAGTAGACATTCCATGTGAAAGCATTGATGCCATGCTGGCTGGCTTTGATTTTCCTAGGAACAAGAGGCACTATATTCCAGATAGGTAGTTCTGCACTCCAGGATAACCTGAAACTAAGTAATAATTATTGCTGTTCTCGAAGAAAGCCTCATTTGGGATATGAGAAACCCTTAAATTAATTTTGTATTTGTTTCCCACTCATGCATGGCTATTTTATTGAAGCTTGTCTTGAAATGACATGAGGCACTTCAGGAAAAAAATATCCTAAATCCAATAGCAGTAAGGCAGAAGAAGCATTTAAGACTTGCCTTTTGTTCTCAGGGGGTTTCAAAATCAGATTTATGAAATTTGCACAGGTTGGACAAAATCAAAAACTGACAGATAGAAATGTAGCTTCCACTTCAGGAACATCACTCGAAAAAGGAAGTCCCCCCTCCTCCTGAATTTTGATTTCTGTTCCAGTCTTTTTATTCAGCCAGATGACTGTATAACAGCCAGGTTCACCAAACATGCTTAACTGAGTCATGAGAGGTAGTGTGTTGTGTGAATAGAAAAACTGATATGATTGGCGCCCACACATTAGCCCTAAGAAAGTTTATTTTTAAATCAAGCAGCTCTAGTTTTCTGGAAATCAAGTAGCACGTGTGTGAGTGTGCAGAATACACAATGTTTAAGCTGGATTGTCTACACAGCTGACCTGAAGGTTAAGTAATATGTCTACCTTCCATAACCTAGTGCTCGAGTCAACTTACAAGGCATGGACATTCTAGGCCAATGTTTCTCAACCTTGGCAATTCTTAAGATCTGTGGACTTCAACTCCCAGAATTCCCCAGGTAGCACAGCTGACTGGAGAATTCTGGGAATTGAAGTCCACAAAACTTAAAGTCACGAAGGTTGAGAAACACTGTTCTAGGCATTCCATCTTTGTGGTTCTTTTGGCTTTTACCACCAGAGTCACATAGAAACACTGAAAAACAGACAGAACATAGTAGATATGTTCAGGCCCCTAATATTGTCCATGGTGGATTGACAGTGATTATGCCAGTGTAAGAACTCCCCTCCAGCAAAACAGAAGCCCAGGAATCCTGGCCTTTTTGACAACACTTGGGAAGACTGTTGATTTAGAGAGAGTGGCCTGACAGCTGGTGCACCCCAGCAATGAATAGAATGGAGGAAAATAACTGGGTGAAGGACACCAATTAGCAGGATTGTCTGAAAATGGTCACCAGGGTTCCATCAAGCCTCGCGCTGCTGAGGCTTACTTTTGTAGAAGTCCAATAGAGTATATTCTAAATTATTTCCATTTTCTTGTTATACCGCAGGGATGTCAAACTCAATTTAATTGAGGGCCCCATCAGGACTATGGTTGGCCTTGGAGGGCCAGATGGGCATGGCTAACTGGGTGGGTGTGGCCAGCTTGATGCCACTCACTGGGCATGGCTGAATGGGTAGGTGTGGCCACTTGATGCCACTCCCAAACTGCTGGTATATTTCCTGTGCATTGGGTAGACTGGTCCGAAGCCACGCTGGTCCGATGTTTCTCCTTCACATTGGGTAAACCGGACCAAAGCTATGCTGACCCAATGTTTCCTATTGGGTAGCCTCAAAGGTTTGCCCTGCCTGACATCAATAGTAAACTATTTTAAGAATAAAGAATAAAATATTATGGTTGCTTCAGCAGTTCTCTGTATGCAGCCTTTCCTGAATGTGCTACTTACCAGTAGGTTCTTTGGCTGGCTTCAGACCACTGGAAAACATCTTGGTAAATATGCGAGTTCAGGGATTCTAGTCCAGTGATTTGCCTCAAGAAAGCCTGTACCTTGAATTGGGCATGATAAAAAGAGAGATTAAGATACAGATAGCTATAAACAATGGCTAAAGTTTGCTCTCTTGTGCAGCTAGTCCCTACAATCTTGGTCTGAAACATCCTGTTTTTACCTTCAGAAAGCCTTTAAAAACTTGGAATTTTTTTTCTAGGCTTGAGGGCCTGGACATTGGCAGCTTGCATTCTTGCCCTGGGCTGATGTGGGGTTTTTCTTTGCCGAACATCCTGTGTTGTTGTTGTTTCTATTATTTTTATATGTATGTTTCTAATGGCTTGTTGGTTAGTCACCCAGAGCTACTTGATAAGATAAATCTAAACTAATAAACAAGCTAGCTCTTGGAGATCATTTTCAATTGACTCTGAACATCGACTAACTCATAACTCATTTATGAAATGTCTTTGATGCACTTTGCATCAGATTTTAGATATGGAGCAACAGTCCTGTCTTTTAGGATGCCTAATCTACCATTGTTGGGAATCATAGGCACAAAATAGTACTATGGAATTGAAGGAAATAAATATTAAGTTATTCTTTTATGAAAGTATTAAGTGTATTTTTAAGCTATGATGTCCTTGTTGTTGCAAAGTATGTTCAATTAAATAGTACATGATGACTAGCTGCAGACTTGTTGGAAAACAGGAACATCTGCCTGAGGCAAGGCCATAAGTAAATAAGATAGGAACATCTGCCCAAGGCAAAGCTACTTGCAAACAAAATAAGATATCTGTGGTCTTTGAAGAAAATGGTCAAGTTGACCCTTTACCTTATAGTATGAATTAGAAATAATAAGGGAGTGGGGAGGACTTCTTAGGCGTGGCATGCATTGTGTAGAGAGTATAAAATGTGTTGCTTGATGAGTGGATTTTACTCTCCTTGTATTCAATCCACTTAGGAAGGGACTTGGAGTCTGCCTTTGCAAATGCCTTTTTAAAAATAAATAAATTGTGAATCAGACTTGTCTCAGTATTGTGAGGATAAAATAATTCATGCCATACATCTTACAGAATGGAATGTGGGAAACGGAGACAGAGAGTCTGCCTAGAGAATGGGCAGATAAAAGGGATCTTAGATTACAGCTGGATAATGAGTAGAGCAAGAAACTCAACAGGGACCCTCCCTAGTTTCTCAAGCTATAAAGGAAATGGTGGGAGCACGTACTTTCATATTTTTAAGCTTCTATTAATGTACCTTTTCTGCTTGTGTGCTTCCTGTGCGGTCTGCCTGTTAAGGCTGACAGCATGCTCCAAGCATTTTCCAGCTGTAAACTATGCTCTCTCTTATCTGACTATTCCCTAGGCTGCATTTCTTTGCCCCCTCTTCCAAGGTCTTTCCTGTACACCATTGCATACCAGCAGCATGTCCCATGAAATTATAAGTCCCAAAGCAGAGAAAGACTTGTACATTAATTCAGCAGTCCCAAAAATTTCTGCCTCCAGGGACCGGCAGCAGCAGTGGTGGCAGGTGAGCGGAGGGTTTTACATGCACAGCCTAATTCTCATGCATGTGCAAATGAAGCTTTGTGTACTTGCCCACCACTTGTGCAGCTCAGTTCCCAATAGGCTGCAGCCCAGGGATTGGGGACCTGTGCATTAATGCACCTGAATGCCTCACCTTCTGCAATTTCAAAACCAAGGTATAAGAAGATCCTGAATATAAAATTCCTTTGTTGCACTGGGTGTTATGAGCTGACTGAACATGGTGCCTGCTACATGAGGGCACACATTAATGTTCCCCATAATGGAACATTATGACCCCTGAAATTGGATTGTCTTGGGGCCCTAAATGTGGAAAAGAGCCCATTTTTTTAAAATCAATGTTGTCTGGCTGCTATGTGTCTTATTTGTATTTTTGATATTGTGTATTTTAGGTATTTTACTTTATTTATTTTATTGTAAACCTTCTAGGTCATATAAAAGTGAGATGGTTGGCTACATACATGGAATGAATGAATGAATGAATGAATGAATGAATGAATGAATGAATGAATGAGGCCAACAGGGCATGCTGATCAGGCACATTTGCAAATTAAACTGATTGTTTATATTTCTTCAATAACATCCAAAATGCTTCTTTTTGTGTGTGTGTTTTGTACTTATGTTTATAAAATCCATCCAGAATTGATTACGAAAAAAGATTAGCAACTTTGGTAAATTTTCAGGTGCTATTATATGAACTTTTATTTATTGCAATCTACACTATTCTGATAATTTCTTATTTTAGATGTATAGTTGATTTCTACAAAAACTATTTTATAACTTTGTACCATAATATTTATATTTTCTCACAGTTTATGTTAGTATTATAAATTAATTCATTGGAGTTGGAGCTGTAATATAACAGTATTAAGCTATAATATTCAACTTCAGTTATTGCCCAAATTGCTCTCATTTTTATATCCACATGGTTTTATGTTATGCTGACCTGCGACCAAAATAAAGAGTCTTGTTATTGTTGACTAAAAATCATTCTAGTACAGCCTTCCTGATGTTCTATATTGGTCTAGATCATTAAGAGTTTGGTTAAACCAGATTTAGGAAATAGATTTGGTTCATGTTAATTTAAAGGAACAAAGTTACCAATTCTGTTCATACCAAAATAATAGCCAATAGCCATTAATGGCATTTCTTGGTTCAAAACTTACTAAATTAGATTTTCCCATGTGGATGTCTCCAGATGTATACACAATTCCCATCTCTTTCTTTCTGGGAAGAAATGGTTGTGCAACAAAGAGGACAAATACATGTGATGGTTGCTAGTCCTCAGCATTTATCATTTCCCATAGAACTAAATGGGTCTCGCGTGTGTGTGTGTGTGTGTGTATACATACATACATATAGATACAGATATATTCTTAAGTTTTCGCGGGTACTTACATGTATGGTATTCAGCTTTGTTCGGGTATTTTCCCACGTCATTATACTTGTGCTTTTAAAGTTGTAGCAACGTTTCGGCAGAATCTCATCTGCCATCATCAGGCTTCTGTATTGTGTTCGTTGGTGAGTCAGACTTTCACAGCCATTTCAGTTTTAAATTTGGGGCTAGCCTACTACTGTGTCAGAATGGTTTCATCCTGATTGGCTGGGCGTCTTGGTCTGTGTTTATTGGTCTTGGAGTTTGCTGGGTTCTGCTTGATTGGTGTTTCCAATATCTTCTGTCTGTTTTGTAGCTTTTTTTTTGTCTTGATTGGCTGACAACAATGTGTTCCTGTATTGGAGGCTTTCAGTGCAGCTTGGCTTCGTGTGAAAGGACGGCTATTATCTATTAGGAAGCCAGGTTTCATCTGGGTTCCTGGTGGGGGTGTGTTTGAGCTGGAGCTATCAGAGGGAGTCTGTTTGTGCCCAGGTGTTTGCCTGGCTTGTGGTGTGGAGATCTTTCTATTTGAGAGTGCAGGCTTCCAAATGATTGACAGTCTGGTGGAATCATCTCTTCTATTCATGCTGTCAGGTCTTTTTTCAATCTCTATGGCTTCTCTGATGATTCTGTGGCTGGGGTTTTCTATAGTGGCCAGGGTTTTGTGTGTGTGTGTGTGTGTGTGTGTGTGTGTATTTGTTTTCTTAACTTTTCGTGGGTACTTACATGCATGCCATCATCAGGCTTCTGTGTTGTGATGATGGCAGATGAGATTCTGCCGAAACGTTGCTACAACTTTAAAAGCACAACTACGATGACGTGGGAAAATACCCAAACAAAGCTGAATACCATGTATATATATGGTATGTTCTATCCTTTCCTATTAGTCAATGGACATGTGTGATGTCACAGCCCTCTTTATTCTCCTGTGGGGAAGAGGGATAATACTTCATAATACTTACGAATAATATTTCATAATACTTATTATGTATTATGTAATACATAATACATAATATTATGTATTATGTAATGCTTATTATGAAGTGTTGAGCTTTTCGGGTACTACTGTTAACTCTCAAGGTAAAGCATTGTTCTAGCTGACCAATCAAACAGCAAAGAGCTGGTACCTCATTTGAATACAAGTCAGTATATCACAGAAAAGGGAGAGACATTACTGAGGCACTTATCACGACAAACTTAACACGACAAACTTCAGGTGAGCATCAGCACAGAAGATTGAAACAATGGCTATTGTCCAAGCCCAGAAAAAGTTACAGCCTCAGAAGAAACTGAGACAGAAACAGAAAAGGAAACAAGGAAGAAATCAGCAACGGAGGAATTTGGCTATCAGTCAAATCAGGAAATGTGAGAGTTTTGAGGCTAAGATTTTGTCACCTCTTTTCCTTTCCCAGAGAAAGATGCCTCCGTCAATGAAAGGGAATAAAAAGGCAGTCTTTGCACAACGATATATCCTGGCAACCCAAGACGGGGAGCAACAGTGCTATCTGAGCAATTACATGTCCTCCCAAGCCACCCTGGGCATCAGTGAGGTGTATCCAGCAATTGTGTGGCAATGCAAGCCCCCTGTGGTGAAATGGCCAGTGACCATGAGACATCAGAAACAAAGTGCCCTCACCACTCCCTTGTGCCCAGATGATCCACAACGGTATGTTTTCAGCAGTGCCATACCCTCACCAGTTATCTGTGGCAAGATGGGGACCAAAGTCTGCACTCTCACCACTAAAGATCTTCAATACGAAGTGAATGAGATGATATCCAGGCAGTTGATACCATGCTTGTTTGCCAGTGACCCTAGCATCTCTCCTTATTAGCAGAGTCAACATGTCCTTCCTCCCTGGCTGGCCCAAACTAATCTCTGAAGGGGAGAAGGAAGAGTAAAAGTGGCCAGCCTGAGAAAAATCCCATCTTCCACCCAATGGAAGACCATCTAATGTACCTCCCAAACCCAATCTTCTTAAGACAACAACCTTGCCACCTACAAAAGTCAAGGAACTTCTCACAGAATGGCCTTGAGGAGGAAAATCAGCCAAGCAGAGGACCCAGTTTTCATTAGAAAAAGATCTTTTTACACCTCAGGATGTTGTACTTCCAAACATTCATATTGTGAGTGAAGAATTTCCCTTCAGAAACAGCAAAAGCAACTAGTTATTGACATACAAATAAAATGGGATTTAGATTGAGTGACACCTGTAAAAGTGTGATGTATCTTGACCATGTTTATTGCAAAATTTGGGGGTTGCATACATTGTTTATGGTTCTAGCACCTTTCCCCAACTTCACATCTTCTCAAGCCTTCTAGATGACTGACACATGTGAGTTTTGTCCCTTAAATTTACTAAAATACTGTACTTGTATAGCATACAATACTATGCTCGAAATTTCTATCATGAATTAATTTCATGCTAGTGGTCATTTGTTCCTATTACAATTAATAAAAGTGAGAAAGGGTGATATTCTTGTCTTTTTGATACTAGCAGCCAAGGGGGGAAATCTATTATTCCAAGATGACAGACACATATACTGAAGAGAAAAAAAGAAGTGTGTTTTACTGCATATAAAAATGTCATGCTCTTTATTTAGCAAGATCTGGATTATAATAAATTCTGCAATGGCAATTCACTTTTGGTACCAATATTTAAATAGCTAACTTCCAATTACCTCAGAATTAGCCATAATTTCCCTTCCCAATGACAGGATTTTGACTCAATTTTCCTATGAATCGTCAGTTATGCAACAATTTCCTGGTAAACAAGTTATCTCTTTGCATTCTGGCAAATACAGTAATTTATCCCAAATGAGGTAATCATTTCCAAGTGAACTTTTAATCCCAATGACACGCCCAGTAGCTGATTTTTGCATGAAAATATCTTGTGGAAAATTATTTCAAATACATTCCATACTTCAATCTACATTAGCATGACATACAAGATATTGATTGTAATTTATAGGCACCACCACAGAAAAAGTAACACAAGTATAAAAATTACAGTAAAGAAGATACATAACAATGATAATGGTCCTGAGCCCAAAAGTCAATGAGAAACTTCTGGAACCCAGAATGCCATGGAAAATTCAGAAGTATAGAAGAGAAGAACCTTAGACTTAGATTAACTTTGTCACTTTGAATGTACATTAATCAGCATACATTAAAATGAAATTTCATTGCATACAGCTCTCAAAGGGTCTCTACGTCTAATATACACGACAAAAATATGACAAGTTAAATACAAAATTATGCATATACCCACATATATGACAGAGAAACAACACAGTCTAGTTAGGATGTACACATGTACATGGCGAGAGAAACAAATCTTGTGAGTTTACTAGACCAATGGCATAGGGAACAAAGCTGTTACAGAATCTGGAAGTCCTGCTAGAAATACTGTACTTCAAAACCTCCTCCCAGAGGGGAGCAACAGAAACACACCATGGTGTGTGTGGTTTCTAACAATGCTTCAAGCTCTAAGCACATAGTGCTTATAAGCAGTAACCTGAATAATGGGAAGTGAGCTTCCTTTCACCTTCTCGGCTGTCCTCACCACTCTCTCTAGGGACATTCTATTGGAGGCACTGCTGCCACCAAATCAAACAGGGATACAATCTGCTAAAACGCTCTCAATCATGCCTCTGTAAAAAGTGGCCAAAATAGAAAGAGAAAGATATGCTCTCCTGAGGTTCAGAACCATGTTGATTGCAACAAACATTAGGTTCCTACTTTATAAGAAAAAGGGATCCTACACAGAGCGGGATTCCACTGGTATAACAACCAGTTCGGTGATCGCATGCTCTAAAATAGCTGACTCTGTAAAGGACCTTGGAGTTCTCATCTCTAATGACCTAAGTGCTAGAGCCCACTGTAACTACGTCGCCAAAAAGGCATTAAGAGTTATTAACCTAATCCTGTGTAACTTTTTATCTGGTAATATCACGCTACTAACCAGAGCATACCAAACATTTGCAAGACCAATACTTGAATACAGCTCATCAGTCTGGAATATTTCACAAGAAGAGTTCTCCACTCCTCTACTTATTGCAGAATACCTTATGCCACCAGATTTGAAATTCTAGACTTAGAAAGCCGAGAACTACGCCACCTTTGGTCCAATCTAAGTATAGTACATAAAATCATACATTGCAATGTCCTACCTGTCAGCTTCAACCATAACAATACAAGAGCACACAACAGATACAAACTCAAGGTAAACCACACCAAACTTGATTGCAGGAAATACTTCAGCAACAGAGTGGCCAATGTCTGGAATACTCTACCTGACTCTGTGGTTTCTTCCCCAAACCCCAAAAACTTTAACCTTAGACTGTCTACTATTGACCTCACCCCTTTCCTAAGAGATCTGTAGGGGGCGTGCATAAGTGCACCAATGTGCCTACCATCCCTGTCCTATTGGTTTTTTTTTATTACTCATATGTATCCATTTCATGTATTCATAACTATGTTTGTACTTACACCTGTCTTATAATCGCTTGACAAATAAATAAAAACCGCTCTGCTGCGCAAATCAACTTTGCTCTAAACAAAGGAAATAAAGCACAGGAAAGAGCAGGGGCAGGCAGGTGGGCCCACATGCTCACCCCAGCTAATTGGTTCACTACCAGCTAATCTTTGGAGCAAGGGGTTCACCCAAACCAGTCCGAACCAGTAGAATCTCACCCCAGATCTTGAACAAAGGGAACGCAAAGATTTTTATAGTTGAGAGCTGTAAGGCATGAAATCTCAGGGATCAGATTTGCTGACCAGTTTAAGGATGCTAGGCAGGCCCTTGTTAATATCTGAGTTAATTCTATTATTAGGCAAAATGGTCCTTTCAGGAGGGCAGCATTGTGAAGAAGGAAAGTTGAGACAATCAAGCTGATTGAGGATGAAAGACTGAGATTCCTCTAGGTTGCAACTCCCTTGTAAGAACTGTCCTTGGGCTATTCTCTGAGTGGGTGAGGAGACTTCTTTTGATGGGATTGCAGGAGGGCTTTATCTGGAAGCAGGGAGGGCCAATTTGACCACAAATGGTCGGGCTCAAATTATCCTATTTCAGACACATGATGCAAAGACCTAGCTTCCTGGAGAAACCATGTTCTTTGGTACATTTATTTTATCCAGCACATTGTGACAGCATACTGAATTCAGAGAAGAACAAAACAAAGTTTCATGTATAAGATAAGGTTGCCACTTTACACAAATAAAGTGTGCTTTAACATATACATCAATCATGGTTTTACTGAAACCTGACAAGCAGCAATACAAATAGGAGAAATTTAGAGGGTGTAGGAAGTTAGCACCCACACCTCTCCTAGAAAAAATGAAATATCCTAGGAAATATTAAAAAGACAATATTTCCCCTAAAAAGAGTAGAAACTCAGAAGGAGAGACTCACCTCAGAAGCAGAAGCTCACCCCCACCTTCGTTAATGGGTGGGCTATTAAGATCTGGGCCAGAATATTTTACATAACAAAGATCTCCAGGTAGAGCTTTAATAGGAATTGCCCAAAGCCCTTTCATTACATCACCACCCAGGGGGAGGCTCAACCAAGCCTGGCACTAAGGACAGCCTACAGAGTTGCCCCTGCACAGCCCCATGAGAGTCTGACAACCAATCAGAATACAAGCTCAAATTTGAATCCCAACAGAGGGTATATAAGGGACTCTCAGCATCTCAGCCCTCGCTTCTTTTCCTTCATCCAACATATTGAAGCTTGTGATCATCCTTCCTTCTTTGGAGCTCTAAGCCACGTGGTCCTGTCTACCATTAAGCCATCTTTCCAAACAACCTCCATGTTTCCAGTGTCTTTTTCCCCAGTTGGAACTGAACCCAGAAGGATATTTCTTCCAACAAGGACATGCTAGAACAATCTTCATTTGGAAAGGTCATTGCTGGGTCCTCTTACCTTTACTCCCTGTTGTTACCAGAATTGCTACAAACAAGGGGTTACAGAAGGGCCTATGAAAAACACCCCGTCCCACTTTCCTTCAAACTGGAGCAATTTTTCCAACCAGACAGGCCTGCCAGAGTCTTCCTAGTGCAGTGGGCCTTTGGGTTTATTATAGAAGGGATGTGTTACTTACAATCAGCATTTTTTGAACCTTTGGTTCTATAAAACCTCAAACTCTGGGGCTAAAGAAATAATAGGAAGATTTTGAGAAACTGAGTGGTAAAGAGTCACCTAATTCACAGTGTATCCAAGGACAAATGGGGAAAAATGTTCCAAACAATCTAATTGAATATTACAGTATTGATTGAATGATGGATGGATTATGTGCCATCAAGTCAGTGTTGACTCTTAGTGTACAGTACACTTAGATTTTGTCCATAAAAATTTGTACCTAACTTGGTCTGTCAGGTCTTCTCATATTGTACCTATCACTGCTATAATTGAGTCGATCCATCGTGCTGCTCGTCATCCTCTTCTGTTTCCTTCCATCTTTGCTTCTTTACATCATGCTTCTCTCTTACAGTCTCTAATTACAAGACAAGACTGCTATCTTATTGTTTAAAATCTGTCATTATTTGTGCCAGTATTTGAATATGTGGCTTTCAATCATTCCAGAATTTCCCCTTCTAATGAAGGGGATTAAATTACCAAGTGAACTTTTAACCATAAACGACCCTATCTTGAGTGTTATAATATCATAGTGTTTTCTGGAAAATTCCCTCAATACTACAGCAAGGAACTTGAGTAATAATTGTTTGTGGAAAGCAAGGAAGATGACCTTCATGCAAATATGCAGAAACCATTACCTGGGCAAAAGGAACATATTTCAAATTGAAAACAAGATAACATTTGGCAATGGCTCAGGCAGACACCTCCTTAATTCACTGAAATATAAGGAGGTAGAGCAAAATTCTGTTATAGCCAATCTCCATAAAAATGTAGTTGATTTCTTGGTCTGGTCTATCTAATGGAGATGGCACTGCTTCTTCAAGAAGTTGCTGTTCTCCAAATAAGTAATTCATTACATTTTATGATCTGGGTAAAAAGTGTTTATTCAATGAACAAAGAAGTGTCCACTCCATTTTCTCAAACCCTATAGAAATTAGATTTAATGAAGCTGATTTCAACTGGGATCCATTGTGCCCGTGATGGCAAACCTATGGCACGTGTGCCGGAAGGGGTGTGCAGAGCCATTTCTCCGGGCACACCAGTTACTGGTCTTTGTGCACATGGAAGCACCAGAAACCAGAAGACCAGCTCCCCAGTGTACATGCGTGCGCTGACAGAAACCAGAAAACCAAGTCACCAGCACGCATGCATGCACCGGAAACTGGAAGCTCAGCTTCCTGGTGCATGCATGCACATTGGGGAGCAACTCTTCCAGTTTCTGGCACTCCCATGTGTGTGCTGAGGAACTGTTCTTCCAGTTTCTGGCACTCTCACACGCTCCCATTTTGGCATTCAATGCCAAAAAGCTTCGCCAACCCTGCATTATGCCATGCAAAGACCAGGATCTGCTTCCTTCCAATGAATGCAAGATAGGAGAGGACAAAAACCACCCAATTATTTTATGCAGAAAGACTATGGTTTAATAGCAGTTAGATTCTGAAATGACATTCTATCAAATTTATTATTCCTGTTTAATCCAAATTTTCTGTCCTCACCTTGCCCACCTTCACAGGTAGCAAAGAGAAATGGCTCATAGAGGCATATTATGAGGAGATCCTATCTGCTCAGGTGCTATGGTTACATCTCAAAACAGAGTATTGTTCTAGCCAACCAATCAGAAGGCCAAGAGCTAGTCCCTCATTTGAATGTAAGCCAGTATATCATAACAATCGTAAAGGAGATATAGAGGCATTCATCACCAAGTCACAGGAGTGAACATAGACAGTTGAAACCATGGCTGCTACCCACAACCAGAAGAAGAAGCAACCTAAGCAAAGGAAGAAACGGCAGTCAAGGAAGCCGCAGAAAAAGCAACGTCAGAGCAACTTGAACACAAAGCAAGTGAAACATCCTTCCAAAAGCTTTGTGCCTAAGGTGCTGCAAAACCTGTGCCAAGGGAAAGCATCCCAGCTGGCTAAGGCCAATGAGAATGCAATCTTTACCCAACGCTGTATCCTCACAACCCAAGATGGGCAGAAGCAATGTTTCCTCAGCAACTATATATCCTCACAAGCCACTGTGGGCCCCAGCGCTGGGACCCCAGCAGTGATATGGCCTGGCAAAGCATCCATGACAAGTTGGCCAGCAACAATGTGTTCTCCACAACATAGTTCCCTCAACAACCAGTTGTGGCAAGCTGGACAGCAATGCATTCTCAGCAACACAGTGCCTTCTCCAGCTCTCTGTGGCAAGATGGGTAGCAATGTCTGTACTCTTAGCTCTAAGGATCTCCAGTACGAAGGAAATGAGATAGTGCCTCGTCAGTTGATACCATGTGTGTTTGCCAACGATCCCAATGCCTCTCCTTTTTAACTGTGTGTGGCTCCCTGGCTGGTCTAAATAAGAGAAGAATGGGCCAGCCTGATCTTCCCATCATCCACCCTGCATCTAGGGAACCAAGAAGTCTAGCATCTGGAAGGAAAAAAAAATGACTTTGCCCACTTCTTAAAGAGTTAAACAACATAGCCAGCCTTAAGATTTTACAAACTGCTCAATCACCAGAGGAATCCTAGTTTTCACTAGAAGAAAAATCCTATTGTTTCAAAGGATGTTGGATTTCCCATCTTACCCAGCATTTAGGAAAGTTTCCATCAAGAGAAAGATAAAACAATTAAACAATTAAACTAAACAAAAACTAATAAAGTGGGATTTAGAACCAATACCTTCAATATCTTAGTAGTTTCTTCTGCATTTATCATTTGGTATGCAATGCAAAATCATTGTTTTTTTATTTATTTGATTTGATTTGTCAATCACTTACAAGATAATAAATATAAGGATAAACATAGTTATAAATACATAAAATGAATGCATATAAAAAAAATAAAAGAAACAATAGGACAGGGTCGGTAGGCACATTGGTGCATTGTGCACGCCCCCTACAGATCTCTTTGGAAAGGGGTGAGATCAATAGTAGACAGTCTAAGGTTATTTTACGAGTTAGAATTTTGATACTTTATTTCCTATCTGCCTACGCATGAAACATATAAAATAGTTAACAATTATAAAGAGCCTAGGTTTATAAATACAATTAACATTGCTATTCTCTAAAATTTGAAAAAGCCTTTTTTTTTAATCCTCCATCTGAGCTAAGGCATTTTCTGCTAAATACATCTAAAAGTTGGGTCTGAAGTTCTAAGAAACAGATGATTCTTACTGATAGGATAATATATTTTAGCAAGTACTACTCCTGTTCTCCTTGCAGATGTTGGTAAATAAAGGGTATATAATCCATTCCTTAAACTATTGTTCTTGGATGATTGTTCCGTATATTATCCACGTGCAACAATAATTACAAAAAAGATAATTGTGTAATTGCATATTTTTTTACATATTTGTCACAACTTAGATCCAGCATAAGTTTCTTTGCAGCGAAAAAGCTTCTTCCCTCTGCAGAATGCAGCAACAAAGGTGGTGTTGAATTTTTCAGCGGAAACATATGAACACTGTTTTCTCTTCACCCAATCAATGCAGTTGTGAAATTAATTGCATAATGTGTAAGGGTGCCCATCAGTTTAGTAATTTTAAAAAATATATCACAACAGGTGCCAACATCTAGCTAAACATGACTGATTACTCAAAGCTAAGCAGGAAAGAATTTAATTGCAAGTAGTCCACAGTTTTAACCTTGACCCCCACAATTTCAATCATAAATCATGACTCATAAAGTCACATCACATGAGAAACCTTTTTACAATGTTCTTTAAGTAAACATCATAGTTGTTAAGTGAACTCATCAATCACTAAGGAGCACATTTTGCCAGAAACCAGTAGTAAACACCTGTTTCTGGCAAAACCATCATAAATAATTATCATGTAATCACAGGGCACTGCAAAAGGCTGTAAATGCAGGGCAGTTATTGACCCCCCCCCCCAAAAAAAAAAAAATGTGGTGATATGACTGCAGGGCAGATGGATATGTGAAAGTTGGAACTTCAAATCCAAGATTTTGGGGGGGGATTAAGCTAAGCAACCAATGAAGACTACCTGTACTATTTGAATGGAAGATTGTCAGAAAAAGCTAAAAGTAAAAAAAAGAAATGATTCTTGAAAGAACACAGTGACAAAATCCATATTTCAGCCAGGTAAACAATATAAGGTAAAGGTTCCCCTCACACATACGTGCTCATTTTTTCCAGCTCTAGGGGGCAGTGTGCTCATTTCTGTTTCAAAGCCGAAGAGCCAGCGCTGTCCAAAGACGTCTCCATGGTCATGAGACCGGCATGACTGAACACTGAAGATGCATAGAACGCTCTTATCTTCCCACCAAAGGGGTCCCTATTTTCCTACTTGCATTTTTTACGTGCTTTCGAACTGCTAGGTAGGCAGAAGCTGGGACAAGTAACAGGAGCTCACTCCATTATGCGGCACTAGGGATTCGAACCACCGAAATTCCAACCTTTCTGATTGACAGGTTCAGCATTTTAGCCACTGAGCCACCGTGTCCGTAACTGAACTAAATTGATGAAGCCTTTAACTCTATCGTATAGAGACTATGCAAATCCATATCTTCATCAAGGAGATTTTTATTAGTTGTTACCAGACTTAGTGGCTGTTTATTACCTCTAGAACAGGGGTGTCAAACTCAAGGCCTGCAGGCCAGACCCTGCCTGAGAGATGTTTAGATCTGGCCCATAGGGCCATCCTGGAAACAGCAAAGAACCAGCTCGCAGTGCCTCTGCCAGCAAAAATGGAGCTTGGGAGGGCCGAAAATGAACATTGGGCTGGCCACACACACATATACACACCAGCCGCATACACCCTGTCCCCCCAAAAAAAATTATTTAAAACCAGTGTTGGACCTATATAACCACAGCCACAACTTTTTAAACATTCCATAGAAATTTAAAAAATTATAAAACAAGACAAATTCATATTTTTTAAAATCTAGACAAAAATATTCTAAAACATTGTGGCACATTTAATTTAATCATTAGGTTCACTGTGATGATTCTACTTGTACTTAACCCAGACACAACTTTCCCTGTCAACGTTTTTTTTTTCCCTGCTAAGTCCCCATATGGGGTCCTTGGTGGTCTCTGAGCTTGGTTGTTTTCTTGCAGACATTTTACTACCCAAGTAGGTAACACCATCAGTACTACTTCTTATAGAAAAGGAGGTTACCTAGTTGGGTAATGGAACATTTGCAAGGGAACAATCAAACTCAATCAATCAAATCAAAGAGCACTGGGAACCCCCACAGGTCAACTCTGAGCTACAACTATTCTCTTCTATAAATCCCCATGCCATGACCTTCCATGTCTAACCCATGAGAGGGACACACTCAAGTCATCTGTACTAATGCTGACATAATATTTTCCTCTTATCCCACATCTTAAGAAACATGGAAAACAGTGCTAGGTTTTCTCATACATTTCCTTGGAAAACAGAGGTTGCCATCACTTTTTTCCTATCAGGAAAAGATTGGCAATGGGCAACAATGGGTTAATATGAGTTTCTTCACCCATTCAAGTGTGTGTGGCTCTAAGTTCAACTCCCGCAAAGAATGACATCACAAGTATTTAAGTAGAGCAGCTTTTCTTAATATATATTTAATATATATTTTATCAGGAACTCTTCCCAATTTTAAAAATGATGGAGGACGCCAAAAAGAACTTCTGTGTGCGTGTGTTACATACACCAATTCTCAAATACAGCTCATCTGCCTGGAATCCATACTGTGTAACAGACATTGATACAACTGAGCGAGCCCAGTGATATTTCACAAGAAGAGTACTCCACTCCTCTGCTTGCAATAGAATACCTTATGCTATCAGGCTTGAAATTTTGGGCCTGGACAACCTAGAACTACGCTGCCTACTGTCTGATCTAAAGCCCATGTCACACTGGCCAACGGATGCAAAAAGGATACAGCGGACGAGCAAAATGTTCCATCCGTTGTTATCCGCTCTCAAAAGAGGCAAAAATTTGCATAACCAGAGCAGATAACACGGACGCGGGGAGTACGCAGGGCAGATGCAAAGCGGATGCGGAACGGAAGCCCAGCGGATGGAAGTGGATGGGAGCGGATGGGAGTGGATGGCACATCCACAGGGCTTCCGGGGGGCCTCAGCAAAGCAGACGCGGAACAGAAAGAGCGGATGCAGAGCGGACGCCGAACGGATGAAGCGGATGCACAGCGGATGCACAGCGGAAGCCTAATGGATGCCTGGCGTTAATTGCGCATGCGGGGAGGATGCATTGCGTCAGCCCTGCGGATATAACAGAAGCAGCTCGGAAGCAGGTCGCCATTCAGAGGAAAGACCTGCTGCCGGACACATCGACTGCCTTGCCTGCCTTGCCTACATGTCTGCCTGCCAGCCTTTCTGCCAGCCTTGCAGCCAGCCTTGCAGCCAGCCATGCTGCCAGCCTCCCTGCCAGCCTTGCTGCCAGCCTTGGTGCCTGCCTGCCTGCCAACCTTCCTGCCAGCCTTGGTGCCTGCTTCCCTGCCAGCCTTGGTGCCTGCCTTGGTGCCAGCCTCCCTGCCAGCCTTGGTTCCTGCCCGCCTCCCTGCCAGCCAGCAACTGCACAACCATGCGGAAGCACAGCAAGCCTCAGCCATCTGCTGCCAGCCCTGGCAAGAGGGACAGGGCTACCATCCCGCCCCCTGGCCCTCACTCTGGTTCTACTGGGGCTTCTGCAGCACGGGCTCGCTCTTCTGGGGCTGGTGCTTCTGCTGCTTCTGCTTCTGGAGGAGCTGATGACAAGCACTCCAGCACCAGCCACCTCCACAGCACCTGCACCCTTCACCCCTGGGACTGAGCGACCAAGAGGAGTGCCAGAGACTCATTTTTGTCTTATAGTTTGTTGTTAATAAAGTCTATTTATGATTCACACGCTTGCTTCATTTCTTTTTTTTTCATAAAGTCTTGCTGGAAACTTTTAGACATGGTTTAAGCCTTTGCATGCTTGTGGGATGGGTAAGGATAGCTTTGGGATGGGTTAGGATAGCAGTGGGATAGATAAACCTCCAGTGCAAGCATAGTGGGACTGTATGGTCCACCCTCCCAGGTGCCACACCTATGGCCCTTTATTATCAATAATAATGTAATAATTATCCACACATGTCAACATAAACACAACTCTTTATTAAACGCCCTGTTCATTGTAGGCCAACCAAACATACATGGCCCAATCTCATCCGTGTGATGAGACAGGCTGAAGGAAGCATCCATTAAGCATCTACCATCCGGTCTTGCCACTCCACTGCTCCAGCTGGGGAGTTGCACCAGTGTCTCAGGAGGTTGCGCTGCTTCTTCGCTTCATGTGAGGCTCTGTTGGGGCCTTGCACATCCTCAGTGTCGATCAGGTTTCGCCCTTGCCTCCATTCCCCAGGCTCCATGTCCCCATTGCCTTGTTGGAGGTCCACGAGCCTGTTCTGCAAGACTGGGTAGCGGGTGCGCATGAGATTGTGCAGGATGCAGCAAACTTCCATGATCCTCCTCACGGTCTCTGGGCGATGCTGCATGGTGGTGAGAAGTACCTGGAACCTGTTGGCCAGGATGCCAAAGCCGTTCTCCACCACCTGCCTTGCGGGTGAGTTGAAGATCCTCTCTTCACGGGTCAGGAGTCTGGAGGTGTAGGGCTTCATGAGGTAGGTTGTGAGGGAGAAGGCGTCATCCCCACAATGAAGTAGGGCACATCTTGTGTGTCGTTGGGCAGGGGTTCTGGATCTGGGAAGCCCACGATGAGGTTGCCTTCCAACTCCTCCTTGAGGTGACTGGCGTTGTATACCTGGGCATCTGAAGATGAGCCGTTGCCTGAAGCATCGATGTACATGAACTTGTAGTCAGCATCGACCATGGCGAAGAGGATGATGCTGAAGAAGCCCTTGGAGTTGAAATAAGTGGACTCCGAGTTGGCTGGAGATTTGCAGGCCACGTGCTTGCCATCTATGGCTCCAACGGTGTGTGGTAAGTTCCACTTCTGATACCATTGCTCTGCAACTTTCTTCCATCCTTCTTCAGTGGAGGGGTACTGGAGGAGCTCCTCCTTGTATTCTTCAATGATGTCCTGCACCACTTCTCTGACCACAATGCTGATGGTGTTGTGTGGCACCCTCCAGCCGTACTGCATGCTCATGTACGTGGTCCCTGAGGCCAGGTGGCGCAGAGTGAGTGCCACCTTGAGCCCAGATTCCAGGCTGGGCCGGAAGCTGGTGTTTGCCTTGGTCAACCTGGGTGTCAGCCGCTGCACAACTTCGTCAAACATGGCTGGAGGCATCCTCATGAAGTTCTGGAACGCCTTCGTTCCTGAGCTCCACCATCAGCTTGTTGTACAGTCCGTCCTCTGCTCTTCTGGCGAACCATCTTCGGACCCAGACTCTTTTTGGCTGCCTCTTTTTCTTCTCGCAGTAGTGTTCACAGAGCCTGCAGATGGCTTCACACTGTTGCAGAACGATGGTGGCTGCCGAAAGGACTTTGTCACAATCCACAGTGGACATGACTGGATGCTGTGGAAGAGGAAGAGCCAGATGAAGGCTGTAGAGGTCTGCACTGCTGGGCTGCTGGGCTGAAAGTGAGATGCAGGCGAGTTGCTCCCCCTTTTTATAGGCAGTATAGGTTTTCCGCTAGGCATCCTCTAGGCATCCTCTAGGCATCCTCTAGACATCCTTAATATCCGAGATAGGTCCCCTCTGCGAACGTTTTTTCCGTTTTAAACGCTTTGTTTCCGTTCTGCATCCGCTAGGCATCCGTTCTGCATCTGTTCCGCGTCCGTTCCGCTTCCTCCCTGCGTCCGAGTGGATGCCAGTTGCGCGGATGCGCAGCGGATGCCTAGCGGATATAGCAGATGCGTAACAGATGCATAGCAGATGCGTAGCGGATGCAGAACGGACGAACTGGATACATTTTCCGCGCAAAAGTTTTAGGCAGCCCAAAACTTTCGGAGCAGATGAAACGTCAATAAATGGATGCTGGACAGATAGAGAGGAAGCCAAATGGAGGCAGTGAGTACATCGCGTTTTCGAACGGATGGCAAGGTTTTTTGTCCGTTTTACATCCTCTTTGCATCCGTTGGTTCAGTGTGACATGGGCTTAAGCTTGGTCCACAAAATTGTCTGCTATAACGTCCTACCTGTCAACGACTACTTCAGCTTCAATCACAATAATACACGGGAAAACAATCCATACAAACTCAAAGTAAACCACTCCAAACTTGATTGCAAAAAACATGACTTCAGCAACAGAGCGGTCAATACCTGGAACTCACTACCTGACTCTGGTTGTCACATCCTCAAACCCCCAAAACTTTAACCTTAAACTGTCTACTGTGAACCTCATTCTATTCCTTAGAGGTCTGTAAGGGGGTATGCATAAGCACACAACCGTACCTCCTGTCCAGTGGTGGGATTCAACTTTTTTAACTACTGGTTTTGTGGGTATAGCTTGGTGGGCATGGCAGGGGAAAGTTACTGCAAAATCTTCTCCAGTCAGAGGTGGGATTTGCCGGTTCTCCAAACTACTCAAAAATTCCGCTATCGGTTTTCCAGAACTGGTCAGAACCTGCTGAATATCACCTCTGCTACTGTCCCTGTCCTTCTGTTCCCATTTATTTGTACTCATTTAATGTATATATACTTATATCTGTTTATATGTTATATTCATACTTTTACATGCTTGACAAACAAATAAAAATAAAATAAATTTATCAGCGTTTATTGTATTAAAAGTTAAAATGGACACATTTAGAGAAATTGCATTGTGTAAAAACAATAACATGAAATCATTAGTTGTTAACTGAAATAAAAGCGTACACCCCGTATTTTTAAACACTAAGAGTGGCTTTGTTTTACATTTTTGCAAACTTCAATATATGACAAATAATTTTGATTTTGCAATTGTATATCAATTAGATAAGAGGAAAGAGCGAATAGCCAGGACGCACTTTTTCCCACTTTTGTTCACAAGGAAGTGACTAGATTTGTTTTGTGCAACATAGACGCTTCTTTTTTCCCGTTAATATCTCAAAAGGCGACGCCTTGTAACAAGGAAAGGGAGTGACTCCAAATTACAGGAGATCCGAAGCACGTACACAAATGAATTAGCATGGGAACAATTAAGTAACTATTTTCAGAAATCGCTTCTCCGAATGTCAGGATGGCCGAGTGGTCTAAGGCGCCAGACTCAAGGTTTATTCCTTCCCGGTGCTGGGTGTTCTGGTCTCCGAATGGAGGCGTGGGTTCAAATCCCACTTCTGACATGATCCTTTTTTGTTCCCCACAAATCTCGCCTTGTCAGGGTTCGCTATAAACTTCTGAAGCAAGTGCCAGTAACGATCTGACCCGTTTCTCCTCTTCCCAAGCGGAAAATTTCAACATGAAAATGTCTCAAAATGTCTCGCCTCAGACTCAACTTCCTCCCAAACGCCATTGCGCAGCCTCTCCGTTTCCAAAGAAAGCTACGGTATTTTAATTTCCCCATCATGCCCGCCGACTGTTGCTCTCTTCTTATTTAACAAAAAGCTCGAACGGGGAAGCGACTCTTGATTTTGGAAAGAGGGAGCCAAAGAAAGCCACCAGCCCTGCGGATATAACAGCTGAAAACTCTCGTTCCGGCGAAGGTTGATTTCACAAACTGTAAATTCGCTCGTCTCAACTGATCCCAGCGGCGCGTCCCGTAGGGTGGGCGTGAGGTGATCTGGAGGCAACTCTATCGGCCATTTGGTCCCCGAATATGGATGGTTGAGTGAGCTTCATTACCTTCTTTTCCCAAGAGAGAGAAAAGGTGGATTCCGGATCTTTTTGAAACAAAATAAGATAACCAACCAGATATCCAGTGCATGGCAACCGATGGCTCTCCAGCCTCTCCTGGAACGCACTGAGCTCACCCCCAATTCATTCCATTTGGGAAATGGTTTTATTGCAAGCGCATTGGGGTTCTCTCTCCCCCCCCCCCTTAATTTGCCTCCTTTCCTAAAGAAAAATCGAGCCTGACAGTCCTTGAAAAGCCAAATACTGAAGCCAAAGCTCAAATACAAAACGAAAGCAAAAGGAGAAGGGGCCAGCAGAGGATGAGACAGTGACAATGACCCAATGAGTATGAATTTAAGGTTGCTTTGGGGGACAGTAGAGGTTGGCAGGGGGGGTTGTGCTATGGCCCATGGGGGTCGCGAAGTGTCTGACACAATGTAGTGGCCGAACAACAACAAAATTTGCCTCCCTGCATTTCATTCTGTGGTCTGAAATCTGGGACCAAGAGAGTTAGCTCTCAGTCTACTCTGGACTACTCTGGACTACCTTGCAGAGATTGGTGAAGTGTTTATAAGTATATACTTGCTGTTCTGCCAATCCTTCTTCCCCGGGTTTAATTTCTTGTAGTTTGGGATGCTTGCAGATTGGTGCTCTGGATTACAGATAGCCCATGATTTATAACCGATCATTTATTAACCATTCAAAGTTAAAAGTGGCGCTGAAAAAAGGGGGATTAAAGACCATTTTTCACGCTGTTCTGAGCAACAACACTACATGCACAAAATATATGCTGGGGCATGACGCACACATATGACCATTACGGCATCCCCATGGCTTTGTGAGGAAAATTCAGATACTTCTGGCATTGTATTTATAACCGTTGTGGTGTCCTGAGGTCATGTGATCACCTTTTGTGATCTTCAGACACACAAAAGTCATTGGGAAAGCCAGATTCACTTAACATGATTATGTTATTAACTTAACTGCATTGATTCACAGCTGTGGCAAAATAGGTCGTAAAATAGGGCAAAACTCATTTAACCACTGTCTTGTTTAGCAATGGAAATGTTAGGCTCATTTGTGATCATAAGTCAAATTCATACAGCTCTTTAAAAGCAGCCACCAATCTTCTCAGGACATATTTTGGTTTACTGTAAAGAGTTCCCAATTTTATTCCTCCAAATAACCTTTTAATCCCACATTGCAAGGATGTGTGCAAGGATGCCTATCATCAAAATGTCAAGATGGTGTCCTCAGTGGTGCAATTAAAGCTCTGCAAATAAAAACAGAATCTTTCTAGCACCACTATAGCCATCATCTTGATTTTTTTTGACTGCCCTTTGCAGTGGGGAGGGCTGAGATTTCCTTTCTAATCTCCTGATTATCCTTGTTCCCCTTTCGGTAATATTTTCAAATCACCTGAATCAGAGGTGTTATTCAGCAGGTTCTGAGCAGTTCTGGAGAACCGATAGCAGAAATTTTGAATAGTTCAGAGAACTGGCAAATACCATCTCTGACTGGAAATTTTACAGTATCCTTCCCCTGCCACGTCCACCAAGCCACTCCCAAAGAACCGGTAGTAAAAAAAAATTGAATCCCACCACTGATCTGAATCCTTCTTAAAGAATGATGCCAAACTGGACATAGTACTTGAGGTGGAAGTTGGACTATTAAACTGAAGGAAGTTATTGTCTATTGGGGGAAGCAGAAGAGAGGGAGAGGTACCAAGTCAACCAGTGCCTATTGCTTCAGCCCCAGAGTTTCTTGGAACACCCTGGCCCAGTAAGATTTGGAGTGCAATCATGGAAACGCCTTTTACAAAAGAAATGAGGATGTTTTCTAGTTGGGAAATGCAAACTTGGTCTGCAAGTTAACAACCAAGAATTCCCAAAGCCTGATTTCCAGTTACTCTGAGGATTATTTGAGAAGCACAGGTAGCCCTTAAATTATTGTGTTAATTGAACCCTGCAATTATGGTCATAAATCATGAAAGTCATTAAGTGGATTACCACGTGACTGGACCTGATTTTATAATAAGGATACACAAAGGACTAAAGTCATAGGAATGATTGCCATAACACAATGCTTCTTTTGCAAATGAGCAAGGTGTTACACATTGAGAGATGTATGATTGATAATTCACTGAGTTGATTTTGGCTTTTCTTCAAACAACTAAGCAGTAATAGGTCTGATGAGTATTTGATAAGAAATTTCCAAGCAATCTTAGGTGTTGGTGTCTTTAACAGTACTATGGTGATCAGTAAACACCCACAAGGAAAACATAATCGTAGAATGATTCTGATCTGATGCGTTAGTATTCTTTAATTGTTATTCTTTACTTTATAATATTAAGTCAAAGGTTACTGGAGAAGTCCCAAAGATGATTTTTCAAGAAGCAACTGGACTCTCTTGTTTTTTCTTTGAAGACATTTCTCTTTTCATCCAAGAAGCTTCTTCAGCTCAAACTGGATGGTAGAGGAATGGAAGGATTTATATTTCTTGCAGACATCTGGTCTTTTGCACAGGGCAGAAAACATCCTGCAGAAAGCACAGCTCTAACTTCTCAATGAACAAGACAGACCACAACACAGTCCTCTCAGCAGTTCCAAGAAGGCTCCACACCCACTTGTACTACTTAGGTGACCCTGAGGACACAGATAAACCTCCAAGTGGCCTCAATGACTCTCTAAAAGAAGGCAAATGACCACTGTTCACAAGAAATACAAATTCTTTCATTGAGAAATTGGAGCTGTGCTATCTGCAGGATATTTTCTGCCCCGTGCAAATGACCGGCTGTCTGTAAGGAGTATAAATCCTTTAATTTTCCACCATCCAGTCAGAGCTGAAGAAACTGGATAAGAAGCAAAATGTCTTCAAAGAAAAGACAAGAAAGTCCAATTGCCTCTTGAAAAAGCACATTTGGGACAACCATGACCTGAATGACTGAGAATCTCCATGGACAGTAAGTAGAGGAGGCAGTCATTTTCAAATAATATATTTTTTAAAAAGAATTACACCTGACCATCTTCTATCTATTAAAGCAGAAATCATTCTTGGCCCGATTTGGATTGCTGACCTCTTAAGTACCATAAATCAAATGGTGAAGTTTTGTTCCAGTATTGTTGGAATTTCATAATGATGCTCCTTTGAATGAAAGTTTTCTAGTTTCCTTTATGTTTGTGTGTGTGTGTGTGTGTGTGTGTGTGTTTCAAGGAAACTCTGGATCTCCTCTCATGTTTAATATGCTTATGTTAGAAAGCCAGTTTAGTCTAGCAGTTAAGAGTGGAGTACTAGTCCTGCCTTAGGCATGAAAGCCAGCTGAGTGACTTTGGGCCTGTCACTAGCCCACCTCACAGGATTTTTGTTGTGGGAAAAATACGACAAAAAAAAGAACATTAGGTATGTTCTCTCACTTGAGTTATTTATAAAAATATTAAAGGCAGGATATTTATAAACAAATAAATGTTCACTATTGCAATATTTATCAACATTAACTTATGTGTAATCGAATATTGGTTTGTCTGATGAGAGAATCAAAGCTGCCCAGAGCATAAACAAAGCTGAGTTGATCACAGATTGTTCTGTATGCCAATAAGACATTGTCTTATTTATATTCCATTATAAATGCTCCATACCAAAATACATACATTTGGCATATTATTAGGTTACTCAGATAATTAGTTACATAAATTTCCTCTGGTCTCTAACATATCTATGCAAATCTAAAAACTGGGGCTTTATTTGATGTTTTAAATTGTCTTTATTTCAAACTGTCTCAGATTAATTTAAATATAAATAAATGGTTAAAATCTTGTGAGATTTTGGGAAAAGCTAAAAGTAGTAAAATAAATGTTTGGTACGTATAGATTTGGAGGAATCTCCATATTGATTTATTGATTAATTATGTGCCATCAATTTAATGGAATGACAAACGATTAAATTTTCTTTATCTTCATTATAGCTAGAATACAATAACAGGATTTTTTATCTTTCCAGCTTGTTTGTTTTTTTTCATTGGCCATATATATGACCTGTATTTTTTAAAAAAATCCAAGCAATTAAGTCCAAAGCCCACTATGGACACAGTTAAATATATTATAGGACCTCTCTTGAATCATGTCAAAATATAATCAAAATTGTTCTGTATTTAGGTTTATTATTTTTATATTAAGGTTTACAAAGTATATTTAGAGTATATTGGAACAGCTATATAATTTTGACCTTTATCAATATACTAAATTTATTTTCGAATAATCCCAATCTGAAAATTCAAGGGGGAGTTTGGTGGGAATTCATAGGTTATTAATACTTCAGTCTTTCTTAACTGGAATTCCTCAGATCCAGAGATTCTGCAAGAGTTTGTCACAGAAAAAAACTATAAATCTGATTTTTTAAAATTTTGCACACTTGCTCACTCTGATGGACATTTTTAAGTGCTATAATTTAACTGCTAGAGTTACTATGCCTGTATTGTAACTCTTGTAAAATAAGTATTATTTAGGTTTGAAGTTAACTGTATTGCTCTTATATTTTTGTGACCTTTATACAGGGATTCCTTAAAACTTGAAATTTATTGTAAGGGTTCCTCTAGGATAAAAAGGTTGAGAAAGGTTCTTGTAGATCAATGTTTTTCAACCTTGGCATCTTTAAAATGTGCAGACTTTTTACTCCCAGAATTCCTCAGCCATCTTGCTTAATCAAATTTTTAAAACTGTTTTGACTATTGCAAGAGGAATTTGGATATGAAATGATAGTCAACTGAGACAAATAAGGTACAGATGTATAAGCAGCATATAAAATTCCTGAATAGTTCTGAGAACTGATAAGTTCCTTTCATGTAGGTTCCTTGTGGGTATAAATCAGAGGTGAGATTCTACTGGTTCGGCGCAGTTTGGCCAAACTGGTAGCTCTGAGGATCATCTGCAAGCCAACCAATTCGCTCAGACGATCCGCTGTTGGGCTCACCCGCCCACCCTGGCTCTATTCTGACCTTTATTTCCTGTTTTTCAAGCTCAGCTGCTTCATGCAGCACAGCGGATTGCCACACATCAGTTGTTTAACACATGGGGATTGCAGGATTGCAGGAGAAGGTCAGTTGCAAACCCTCTGCGCGTGCACAAAGCACCCATTTGGCATGCATGCGCGCAAAGCATGTACTCATTGAACTGGTTGTTACACCGGTTGAATCACACCTCTGGTGTAAATCCAAGAGAGTTGATTTCCTTGTTCCTTGTATAATTAGAATGGGAGGAGAGGATAAAAGTGAAGGGGAGAAGGTTAGGGTATAAAAGCATTCTCCAAAGCATCCTCTCAACAAGTGTATCAAAGTGTTTAGAGCATTTTGCATAGCGTCAGTAAATCTTCTTCCAAGCATTGCCGTTGACAGTCGACAAACTAACAAGATGAATGTCTTCAGTAAGTACCTTTTTGCCAAAGACTCACAAACTGAATTATGGCTTGAATGGAATGCATTATTTGATATATTATAGCTCGAAGCATAGTCAGGCAAATGTTCAGGCTGGATTAGACATTTTTAATTATTGATTCATCGTACAGTCAGCCAAATATTCAGACTGTATTTGGAATTTTTGTCCACTTATCAAGTTCTTCCTGAGGACTTGATGTTTTATGATGTTACAGGTATCGTCACGGGATGTCAGCTGTTCCGAGTACAGCTGCCTTTTGCAATTGACTGACAATGAATTTGTTTATTATTATTATTATTATTATTATTATTATTATTATTATTATTATTATTAT
>BLBF01000003.1:38347-111088 GCA_015471245.1 Laticauda colubrina
AGCATAGCATAGCATAGCATAGCATAGCATAGCATAGCATAGCATAGAATGACAGAGTTGGAAGGGTCCTTGGAGGTCTTCTAGTCCAACCTTCTCAGGCAGGAAATCCTACACCACTTCAGACAAATGGTTGTCCAAATTCTTCTTGAAAATTTCCAGTGTTGGAGCATTCACAACTTCTGGAGGCAAGTTGTTCCACTGATTAATTTTTCTAACTGTCAGGAAATTTCTCCTTAGTTCTAGGTTCTGAATCAGCAATTGTGCTGCTTTAATGATGAAATTTATTAAAACAGAGCCATCTTTTTGACACCTAGCCAATCAGTTGAGAATCTGACAGGCTTTCAAAATGGCAGACAAAATCTGGCTCTTTCCCCAGATCTTTGGGTCAGAATGAGCAGAATATCCAATTTTCTGGAGCTATATAGATGGTTCTCAACTTACAAATGAAGTTGAGCTGGCAATTTCGGTCATAAGTTGTGACATTCATAAAGTGTGATTTTTGAGCTTTTTTTGCAGTGGCCATTAAGCAAATGCCACGGTCATCAGGTAAACCCATTGTTTGCTATGGGTTGTTTTTTCCAGAAACCAGAAGTAAAAAAAAACCACTCACTGCAAACTTATAAATTCAGCTGGTTGCCAAGTGCCCAGAATGTGCCCAGCATGTGAGCATGGGAATAGGCAGATGTTGGAGCTTTGAATCCAGGTCATAAGTCTCTTTTTGGGATCTATCATAACCTTGACAAGGACTGTCTATAGTATATTTCAGTTCCAATCGACATGTAATTGTTTCAGTTTTTGATGTTGTGTGTTGTTTTCTTTTGTGTTTCGTGTTTGATGTTTTTTGTACATCTCCCAGAGTTACCCATCCATATCAGTGCTTTATATAAATAAATGTGGTCTGTGGGTAACATAAAACCCAGATGCCTTTGAATCTTTTCTGAGAGATGTTAGTAAGTGTTCAATGTAACAGAAAATTTTTAAGGCAAATATTCCCAACTTTTTTTAACCAGAAAAGGGATATTGTTTAACAACTCAATGAAAATATCAGTCCAGCTGAACTGCATATATGGGATTTGTTAGCAAAAGAATTGAAAATATAACTGCCAGTTTAATAATACTTTTGGATATACCTATGAAGAAAACACACTTGGTATGTCATGTACATTTCTGATTATCACCCCTTAAAAAGGGTAGCACAAAGCTAGAAATTTGTTGTGTTCAAAATCAATTAGTATCAGTGCATAGGCAGCTTGAACAATAGTTCTGGAGGAGTGTCAGAGTAGCCAAATATCCACTTGGCAAGAAAAATGTTGAGTAGAATGATGTTTTGAATTTTGTAATATTTGCAGACATCTAAGAATCAGAATTCTCCCACAAATCAACATTCAAGTATTATACACGAGATGGCACATCATAAGACCTAGCCAGTCAGAAATTGTCCAAGTGGTTGTCCAGCATGAGACCTAGCCAATAAGAAAACCACAGATACAGATAATCAGAGTTGGAAGGGACCTTGTAGGTCATCTAGTCCAACCCCCCATCCAAGCGGGAGACCCTATACCATTTCTGACAAATGGCAGTCCAATCTCTTCTTGAAATCCTCAAGTGATGGCACTCCCACAACTTCCAAAGGAAAAGTTGTTCCATTGGTTGATTGTTCTCACTGTCAGAAAGTTTCTTCTTGTTTCCAGGTTAAATCTCTCCTTGTTCAGTTTCCATCCATTATTCCTTGTCTGGCCTACAGGCGCTTTAGAAAATAGCTTGACCCCTTCCTCCCTCTGGCAGGCCCTCAAATACTGGAAGACGACTAATCTGTCTCCCCTGGTTCTTCTCTTCACTAGACCAGCCAAGCCCAGTTCCTGCAACCATTCCTTGTATATTTTAGCCTCCAAGTTCCCTAATCATCCTGGTTGCTCTTCTCTGTACTTTTTATAGAGTCTCAACATCTTTTTTATAATGTGGTGACCAAAACTAGATGCAGTACTCTAAGTGTGGTCTTACTAAGGCTTTATAAAGTGGTATTAGTACTTCCCTTGATCTTGACTGTATCCCTCTGTTAATACAACTTCGGATTGCATTAGCTTTTTTGGCGGCGGTTGCATACTGCTGGCTCATATTTAGCTGGTTGTCCACTAAGACTCCAAGATCCTTCTCACAGCTACTGCTATTGAGCCTAGTTTTACCCAGTTCTTGCCTAAGTGTAGGACTTTACTTTTCTCTGTATTGAATTTCATTTTATTCGATATGGCCCAGTGTTTTAGTCTGTCAAGATCCATCTGGATCTTGAGCCTATCTTCTTGGGTGTTAGCTTCTCCTGCCAGCTTAGTATCATCTGCAAATTTGGTAAGTTCCCCTTCTATTCTCTCATCTAAGTCATTAATGAAGATATTGAAGAGTACTGGGCCTAAGACAGAACCTTGTGGCACCCCACTGCTTTTACTTCCCTCCATGTAGACTTAGACCCATTAAGGACTACTCGTTGAGTACGGTTTGCCAGCCAGTTGCGAATCCATCTAGTGGTGGTGCTATCTATTCCACTTTTTTCTAGCTTACTAAGAAGGAGGTTGTGGTCTACTTTATCGAATGTCCACAGTATTTTGCTGGTCTACTAATTTAGTCACTGTGTTGAAGAATGAAATAAGATTGGTTTGGCATGATCTGTTTTTAACAAACCTCCAGATATAATAGAATGATAGAACTTCAAGAGAAGTCTTCTAGTCCAATCCCCAGTTCAAGCAAAAACCTTATGACATTTCAAGGCAAATGGTTGTCCAAACTCTTCTTAAAAATCTCCAGTGTTGGAGCACCCACAAATTGTTCTGCAGAATAATTGTTCTGTCAGAAAATTTCTCTTTAGTTCTAGATTGGTTTGTTCTTGATTAGTTTCCACCCATTGTTTCTTGTCCTGCCTCTGGGTGCTTTGGAGAATATGTTGATCCCCTCTTCCTTGCGGCAGATCTTTAAATATTGGAACACTGCTATCACATCACTCCTCACCCTTCTTTTCATTAAACTAGACATACCCAATTCCTGCACTTGTTCTTCATAAGTTTTGGCCTCCAGTCCACTAATCATCTTTGTTGCTCCTCTCTGCACTCTTTCTAGAGTCTCAACATCTTTTTTTATCTTGTGGCAACTAAAACTGGATGTAATATTCCAAGGGTGGTCTTAGCAAGGCATTATAAAGTGGTATTAACACTTCATGTGATCTTGATTTTACTCCATCCAACCCTTCCTGAGGGTATGAGGTGATAGAAACCTGACATAAATCTATATATTTGGAGTTGTACTTTTTCTCTGCTGTAATATCCATACTAACCTTCCTTGACCTGGTTCCTTCCTCCATAAGGAAGATAGGATTCTATCAGAGGCAAATGTCTAGTCCTACAGCATATGGATGGACTTTGTTTCTGTAATCCAATTATTAAGAAATATTATGTCTGAAGACAAAGGGAAAGGCTTTAGAAGAACACTTTTTTCTTAGTGTCTCTTCTTTTCAGTTAAAAACCTGAAAAGATGACAGAGGATTTTTCCACATATGGAAGCATATCCTGGGAAGCACTAACATCTATTTGAGCATCATTTTCAAGCCACATTGATTTCTTTTTAGGTGTTATAACAGCTACTTAGAAGGATTATCTCAAAAAACTAAGCAAGAAAGAATTTGAATAGGAGTCTACCAAGACAATCCTTGGGTAGTGGACTAAATTGGGAAACAAACTCCCTTCCAAGTAGCAACCCCGATCACATTGCTGCCAAGAAAAGAAGATGGGCATTGAAATCAAAAGGAGTTAAGGTTGAAGGGGATATATTTGTTATGAGGTCCTTTGTGTGACCAGAAAAGAGGTTGAAATGACTATGTGTCCATTTTTCCTTGCTTTGTTGCAGTTTAGATGTAATGCAGGAGACCTTAGGAACTCTGGTTAGAAGTTGGTTCAATGACACATATAAAAGAATGAAACAAATGAAAAGCCAGGACAATGTCACCCTCGTACATATTCCACTTTTGTATGTGTTTATCCAGTTATTTTCTCACTGCTGTTCTTGGCTGCCTTGGAAAGCTGTGCAGATGACAGAAGAAGCCCCCTAGAAGAATGTTTCCAAGAAGCTGATTATGAAGAATTTCTAGACATTGCCAGGAATGGTTTGAAAGAGACATCAAACCCAAAACATGTTGTGGTTGTAGGTGCAGGAATGGCTGGGCTTAGTGCAGCCTACGTTCTTGCAGGGGCTGGACATAAGGTAAGCCATTGATCTTTTTCTATTAACAATTTGCTTGGAAAAGAACAGGACCGTTCAGCAAAAAATCAAGTTGGCACCTACAATCATGCAGTTGAAGCCCCATCAATTTTATGTCCATCATGATGCAAATAGGAAAGGACAGATTTTTCACTGCACAATCATCGATGCCATATTGACTTTTTTGGGCCCTGGTCCCATTGATGAGCGCCTCAGTGGAGAGAATATGTAGGTGACATTTCATAAGCTCAGCAAGCTTTGGCATCTGCTCCCTTCATTCTATTCTTGTAGCTAGCAGAATTTCTCACCCTCACCACCACAGATAATTCCTTGAGATACAATTTCCAAGGAATCTGAGAGCATCCACCTGTAAGAGCAAATGTATTCTGGACAGAGATACTAATCTAATTTGAGAAGCAGATCCTCACTTCTGTAGTATAAGGTGGATGCCCTAGCAGTATGATAAGGTACAGAATTACAGACTATGTCTATGATGCACTTCCTCAGAATTTCAAAATGCAGAAAAGAAAGGAAATCAAGATATCAAAAGGAAAAAAATAACTCTAGTTTATTTCAGCCTTGTTCATTATACTTCTCCCTGCCCTATTTCCTTATGTCTTTATTTTCATCCAGTCCATATGCTGCTTCCTACATACACTCTATTTAACCATAATTTTCCCAGACTCACCTTCCCTTTCACAGCCCTTTCACTCTTCATTCAAATACTGGTTTTGAGAGTTCATTCTTTCTATATGATCAAACCATCTCATAAGACTTCTTCCATCCCAGACATCCCCTTTTGAATACAATCCCTATGCTTCTATCAGTCATTCATCTTGATCCAATCCACCCATATTTTCTCTCTCTCTTTCCTGCTTCATTTAACTTTTGTATCTTTCCTGACATAGCCTGCTCTGATTTCCATAGAACAAAGTGGGTAGAAGCACACTCCTCTATCGGGCCATTTCTTCCCATCCAACCTCCAAACATTAGTTCAACATTTTCACAGCATCTTCATATTAGCCTAGGATTGTGATGGATAATTAAGTGCTATCTGCATAATGCTGACCCCTTGTCCTAAACAGAGATGATGATATTAAATAAGAGAGGAGATCCCTGGGGGATCACATATTGATATAAACAGGAATTGTTTATCCCCTGTGACTACTAACTGAAAGCACTTACTTAAGGAGAGGCATAATTACTTTAGAATGGGGCCTCTTATTCCCAACTCTTGGGTAATCCAGAGGGATAATATGATTGCACCAAAAATAAATGAAAGGTTGTCTAGAATTATGAGAACTGCATTCTCTCCTCCCAGGTCCCAGCAATTATACTTTAGAGAAATCCAGTTTGTTTCTGTCGCAATCCTGAGCCTAGACCCCAACTGAAAGGGATACAGATACAGATATCAATTTCCTCTAGGATCCTATGTAACTAATATCTTCCTCTTTTCCAACAACCTTCCTCACAATGGGAAGGTGGTAGATAGTGCAAAAGCCATCACATATAGCGAAGTCAATTGAACTGTTTTAGGAGAGAGCAAACCAACCTCCTCCTTTATTGGCAATGGCATAATAACTTCCCACAAGGAATCATCCACTACCTCCTAAATCCAGATACCTATACCCACCTGGTTGCTTACAAGAGCCAGGAAGGACATGGATCCAGCTGAGAAATAGAAGAACTTATGCTACAGAGAACCCAGTCCATTTCCTTGGGTTCCACAACCTCAAAAGTATCCCAGATCATAATGCAAAAAGCTGCTTTCCCTTGATATTGTCCAAATGGCATCCAAAAATAAAATCAAGCAATTATCTGCAAAAACCCCTGCAAACTCTTATGTTGCAACCACATTTTAAAAGATATTAGGTCACTCTGAAAGGATTATCAATCAGAAAATTCCAGATGAAATAAGCACAAAGAAGTATTAATGAGTTGTTCTTCTTTGAAGCAATAATTTAAGTGTGGGTTCAAAAACACTCCGTTATATCCACTTTTATTTTTGTGCTATTTATGCTCTAAGCGTCTTCAGTTGCAAAACATCCTCTGAAAACCCTGTAGATCCATTAGATGGACATAGACCATTCAAATATAGAGCATCCTAACGAGCAGAGATCCAGGATAATACATTTTGACTAGAAAGTGATCTGATCACAGCTAAGTGTAGAGTCTTGTGACCAGGGGTGGGATCCGACAGGGTTAACTACCGGCTCGGTGATTTACAAGGTTCGGTGATTTCCGATGTGCTTCTCTGCAATTGTCATCAGCACCTTGTGTGCAGAGAAGCAGCCTTTGAAAAAGCACTTTTTTCCTGCTTTTTTAACTGCAGCTGTGCCTCACATGGCAGCTGAAGTTGAAAAAGCAGGAAATAAAGGTCAGGTAAGAGCCCAGGCAGGCGGGTGGGCAAAAACATTGCTCTTCAGAACTACCGGTTCTACAGAGGTGGACAGAACTGGTAGAAACCCACCCCAGCTTGTGACTGAATTTGAGGTTTTAGTATGGAACCTTGTTTTTTGTGGCTGCAGAGGTCAATCTTGATGTGGGGTATGAATTTCACAGGAAGAAGAAACTCCATTTCTATTGCACAATGGCTGCAACTGTCATCATGCTGTTTAGAATACTTTTCAATAAATAAAAAAAAGTTACTAAATAAATAGATTAAATAAATTTAAAAAATGAAGACAAAGAAAAGAAAAAGTCCTCATGATTGCAAAGAATAGATCTTCTTAGATTCTAAGACATAATCAAGTGAGACTTTCAAAAATCAAATGCTATTCCACACAAAATATTCCCTGCGCAAAATAAGGGTGGAAAGCAAATCCATATTATAGAACTTCCAGTAATCATCAAGCATAATACATTTCAACATTGCAGTTCTGTTATTTGAACTGCTAGGACTCCAATGGGGGAAGGTGCTTCAAATAACATGAATGAGAAAGGTCTCTGGGTTTCAGAAGGGAAAGATGACAAATATCGAGAAGAGCAGGTACCATAGACAAATGCCAACTTGCGGTAAGGAACTTTAAGGAAGGGAAGATGTGCCAACAGCCATACAATACTGATAACTCAAAGCCAAATCAGTCATGCTATGAAGAGAAGACTCACTAAAATAAATCATAAAGCAGCAGAGCAGAGAAATTTAATAAGAAATACTTGTCAAAATGATGGAATGGTTTTCCTATTTGCCTCCAGGTGACACTTCTTGAAGCTAGTGAACGTGTGGGAGGACGAGTGAACACTTATCGAAATGAAGAGGAAGGCTGGTATGTCAATCTGGGACCCATGCGTCTCCCTGAGAGACACAGGTGAGATGTGAGATGATAATGTTTACTTATCTCTTCTCTTTGCATACCAAGAAACCTGGAGGGTCATGGAAGTGTGTCCCGAAACAACATTGCTATTTTAGACTCTGGGAATGTCAGCCAACATTAAATTCCACATATTTGTAAGGATGGTTCAGTCGCCATTTAAAGCTTGGCAACAGAGCCTACAGCAATTTATACTGAGTGAACAGGACAAATGTGATGAGGAATAGAATAGAGTATTGCTGCTGGAGCATTCACAGGTTTATTTAAGCTAATTCCCTTTAGAATTAAGATGGCAAATTAGGTGGAAACATCTACCTTGGCTTTCAGAAAGCTAAGCAGGCGCAACCTGATATTGTTTAGTATTTGGATGGGAGACTTCTAGGAAATCCTAAGACTGTAGGTTCTAATGAGAAGTTTTTTAAAAAGCATCCTAGAAGCCAGGGCAAATAATTGGGAATAAAACAAGTTTAATTTGGATTGGAATCATTCTGTTTGATCTTATTTTTCTTCCAAGTATCTATTCATGTGAGAAAAATATGATTTTCATAAGACAAATGACTTGTAAGAGTTTGTCAAGCAATTTGACAGTTGTTGCTGTTTTTCTGTGCTGTTTTTTCCTCCCTCTTTTTACTTGGTAGCTCTTTCTTTTTTTACGGACAGAAAAACCTGTGTTGAAACTGGAAATTCTGGCTAAATGTGTGCAGTTTTTCTTTCTATATGTAAAGCAAAGTGAAAGAGAGACAGCGATATGAAATGCTATCCAGAAATGATAGCAGAATAATTATTTTATCTTCACATTTGCACCTTAATTCTCTTAATAATCAGATACAATGCTTTTAAGTGCTATTTTCTCCACAGAACTATACATTCTATTGTTTTTTCCTTTCACTGTTTTTTCTTTTCCTCTCCCCAGGATTATCCGGGAATATATCAGAAAATTTGGTCTCAAGTTGAATGAATTTTTTCAGGAAAATGAGAATGCCTGGTATTTTATTAAAAATATCAGGAAGAGAGTATGGGAAGTCAAGAAAGACCCCGGCCTCTTCAAATATCCTGTGAAGCCCTCAGAAGAAGGCAAATCTGCTTCACAGCTATATCAAGAATCCATCAAAAAGGTTCAGATAAGTCGTAAAATTTATCTTTAATTAGGAAATGTATCCTATGGCTTGGTTTCAAGCAGTGAATTACATAGACAAAACGGTACCAAAAGCTTTCTCCAAAACTAGTTTCCTCTATCATCCAGAGCTGTTCTCAGAGTATGGTAAAAAAAAGCCAAGATGAAGTCCATAATGGGGTGATTGAGGTTCTGCCTGTTTTTTGAATGTGCATGGAGGGTTCCCATCTTGACAAAATGATAGCTGTTGAATTCTTGATTGTTTTCCTGCAGATGCTTTGTTACCAGCTTGGGTAACCTGATCATAGCAAGGGGAGAGTTGAGTTTGTTGGCTGATAATAGATGGTAATTAGCCCTACCAATCAATGGTTGGGGTGTGGTTTCTTCCTTGATAGTTTCTTGATTGGGCTATTGTTTCTTCTTTGCTGAAGTTTATCTGATCCTGCTTTGGTTTGAGGTTAATTGCTAGGAAAGAATTATTCTGGACTATTTATTTCACTTAAGTAAGTAAGGTGTCAACTACTTCAGTGGAAGCCATATTTCCTTCTGCTTTGTTTCTTAATTGCCACTCTTGGGAGTGGGGAGTTAGAAAGGACTGGAATGCCGTGCCTGAGTCCTTTAGATAAAACATCTACCGGACACGGCATGTGAACCAAGGTCATGGCAATGAACATCTGCTGAAACCGAGGGGGAGTTACTGCCAGACTGATTGGTTAACATGACCCAAGACACCTGAGTGAGGTGAGAAGTCGTTATTATTATTATTATTTTGAAGCATGGGAATAAGCCAGAGCTTCACCTTTCTAAGTGCCATTATGATGTACTCAGTAAAAGGTCTTTCAAAGCCTGAATGAAACTTCCAAGTCCTGATTCAATTGGATTCATTGCTCGGAACCATGACAGAAGGAATAGCCCATATGCTTGATTTTGGCCTAGCTCCTCTCTCTCGACTCAACCCATTTCACAAAGTTGTTATGGGAAAGTAGAAGTGAGTATTAAATACACTGCTTTGAACTGTACAAAAATAAAGGTGGTGTATAAATAGAACAATAAATAAAAAATTACTACTAATAATACATTGGTTCTTATTTTTAAAAATGCTACCCTTGCTAGAATGCATGTGTCAATACTACATTCTTTCAATAAATCTTGCTCAAGAGAGCTCTGAGAGATCCTTCTTATGAATAAAGTATTTTATTTCAGAATAATCCTTAGTGAAAGACAGCTTTTGAATGTGGGACTAAGAAAAATGGCATTCAGAAGCTAAGGCCTTAGCACCTGGGATTTCTGCACCTTTTAAGGTTGTAAAGGTTGGGAAACTCTGGTCTTGCCACTCCATGCATCTGATGGATTTATGCCTTTTAATAAAATGTGTTAGTCTGAAATGATAGTATCAGATTCCGCCTGATTTTTAACATTAGCTCTGTGTTGAGGTAATTCCCCATTAGGAGAACGAGCGCATACAGGGAGACGTATAGAGAGTCGTGTTTGAATAATACACACACAGTACACAGATGCACTGTACAGTAAATATAGGTTTTTTACTTCCAGAAAGGAAGTAAAACCAATCAAGGACTGATAAATGTTCTTATCAAAAACAGGACTTTGAACATCACTATGGCTAAACTCCTGGCTCATTGGTGTCTTAGCCGGCTTACAAAGTTCCATTTTATAACTTTTTAGTAATTGGTTAATTTTATCTGCCTGTGAGATCTTGTATCCTCCCCTAGTTCTATCTATCTTTAAACCAAGATATTGTTTGATTTCTCCTAACTATTTTATCTTAAATTTATTTTTCAATTGTGAAATTATCTCAGTAGCTTCTTGTTCAGTTTTGGTAATTAATGCTATGTCATCAGTAAATAATAGCAATAATGAAATTATACCATTACTTTCTCTTTTAAACAAACATGGATCAGCCATGCCAGCTACAAAACCTATTTTAGTTAATTCTTTAACGATACATTGGTTCCACTCATATCCTGATTGCTTTAAACCATAAAGACTCTTTTTCAATTTCCAGCAATCATTATTATCAGTATTATCAATTTTGAGACCTAAAGGTTTCTTTAAATATATAGTGTGTTGTAACGGTGCATGCAGATATGCTGTTTCTACATCCAAATGATTTATAATATATTTCTCCTTAGCTGCCCACACTAATGCTGCCCTTAATGTAGTAGCCTTCAGATTAGGTGAAAACACCTCATTATAGTCATTTGCTGTCTGATTAAATCCTTGTGCTACTAATCTGGCTTTATGGGTAACAGTCCCATTCACACCTGTCTTCAGTTTATATATCCATTTGCATCCTATGGCATGTTTACCTAGTGGTAACTTAACATTTTCATATACTTCCAGTCTTTTAATGATTCATCCTCCTTCTGGTCCCTTTTGTAAAATTCATGTCATTTGATGAGATTTGAGACCACCGGTGCATAGTGTGTTCAGAGCATTCGGTTCAGGTCGGACCAGGTCATCTGCTTGACATCTCTGGGTTTCGCCAGTGCCTTCGCCATTTTGAATACGGCTGGTCCGCAGTGTGTAAGGAAGACAGCCCTCTTCCTTTGATCTGAGATTTCTTCCATCTCGTTGCTTTCTAAGAATATAAGAAAGCAATCGATATACAATTCCCAATCCTCTACATCTGGATTGAAGGGTGTGGGCAGCGCGTTGTTACCAGCCATCTCTTTCGCTCGGTTCAGATTGCCGTGTGCTTTGGTCTCTGCTTCTATGATGATCCCAGCTTTGTCGCCAGCTTTCCATATGGAAAGAAGCGCAGGAGACCAGGTTCCAAACAGCAACTCTTTATTTCAAACCACTAGGTAAAGAAACGGAACATAGCCCAAGCCGCGGCAGCCCTTTATATAGCAGCTAGCCTGCCGGCTTGTGGCCAATGACAATTATTTAATTCTTCCCGCTGTTTGGTGGCTTCCCGGATTGGTTCCTAGCGAACCAATCCATAAGTGGCCTTTTCGGCCAATCAGAATGGAGTACTTGGAACCTACCAAGTTCCATACAGAACAGTTACTACATATTATAGCCTCACCCCACAGTGTTTCAGGTAAACCTGAATCAGATAACATAGTACAAGCCATGGCTTGTAATGTTTGCCCTCTTCATTCTATAAATGAGTTATGTTGGGGTCTGTAAGGTACAGAACGTTTATGCTCAACACCAGCCAATTTTAACATATTTTGGAATCTTATACAGTTATCTCCCCTAAAGGTTACTACATAAGCAATATTAACTAAAGCCCTTACTGATAGCAAATGAAATTTCAGTTTAGGTACATATAACATAGTTAAATGTTCATTTATACAAGAACAATATGCAGTACCTTCACCTGATGCTTTAATCTTCCATCCATTTGCCAATGAAACATGTTGTTTACTTGTGGACAACTTTACAAACCTGTTTCTATCTTTAGTAATGCATTGTGATGCTCCACTATCAACAACCCATAAATCATTGTTTACAGTTGAATTGCTAGACATAGCTACATTCTTCTTGGCCTTCTGGTGTTTGCCAGTATTCTGTTGTTTTCCCTTCTTATAGAATTTAGCTATATGTCTCCTAGCTCCTCAAGAAAAACATTACCTAACAGTATAGGCAGTTGAAGACAAATTCTCTTCTTGTGGTTGTTCCTTTCTCAGTTGGTCCCTACCTAGCCGTCTTCTTTCTTCTTCTAACAACCTTCTGGTTATGTCAGTCAATGTCAGTTTATCTCTGGGCAGTACTTCAAGTGAAGATACATCATCATCATAACTTTCATCCAATGAGGACAGAATGATGTAAACTTGATGCAGCTCTGAAAATATCAGTTCTTTTTCATGTGGCTCTTGAAAAGTACTTTTCATGAAGTTTAAATGAGCTAACATATCTCCACCTTTCAGAAGACATGCTCTAAATAGTTTACGTGTAAGATGTATGTGTGCACCTACACTGTCACGAACATCAATCTTCTTCAAATTCTCCCAACACCTAGCAGCAGACTCTTCTCCACGAATATGGACTAGCTGCTGGTCACTCAGTATTAGTCCAATTATACAAAGAGCTCGTTCATTGTTTTGTTTAAAGTCAGCAAGCTTCTTGGCATCATCCTTATTTTCTGGATCCCAAGCATTTACACCTGGTGGATTTTGAACTACATTCCATAAACCTTCTTTACTCAGAAGTAGACTGCATTTCATAGACCAGGAAACATGGTTTGTTCCATCCAACTGGGTTATCAGTGATAGACATGTTGAAGTGACTTGTGCCATCTTTATCAGGATAGTAAACCACAATTAAACAATAAACAGCTGTCTATATACAATACTGTGCATCCACACTAACTCTCAGTTATCTGAGCCTGGTATGGCCTGGGCCCATAACCAGTGTTGAGGTAATTCCCCGTTAGAAGAATGAGCGCATACAGGGAGACATATAGAGAATAGTGTTTGAATAATCCACACACAGTACACAGATACACTGTACAGTAAATGTAGGTTTTTACTTCCAGAAAGGTTTTAGCAAAGTCCAAAATAGGCAATCCAAGGTCATTCACAAGTAAATCAGTCAGTTTTGCAATCCAGGGATAATCCAAATATCAAAGTCCAGTGTCAAAAACAGTTCAGTATCAGACTTACATTAAATCCAGGAATATCAGTCAATTAGGAAAAATGGAGCAACAGAAATACTTTCCAGCAGAAGGAAACAAAGATACACTCACACTCTCTTCTGAGACTCAGACTAAGACAAACCAGGTTTCTGGCTCTATCTTATGGCCGTTTGAGAAACTACACCCAATTGCATGCTTTTGATTCCCATTCAAGAGATAGTTTATTTTAAACTAAAATGTTTATCCTGGTTTATATATTTCTAACCCAAATACCTGTTAGGTTACTTAGATTCCTAACACCCTGGGCGTCTCTTGAAAATACATTGCCACCTTCCATTTGCAGACTTATGGCATCCTAAATACACCCTGAGCAATATTTAATTGCCCTTGGGATGAATTAAAAAGGCTCATCTCCCTTTTCTAATCAGAATATTCCTGCAACTGCTTTCCATATCAGTCTCCAAGACTCACAGAGAAAGGTTAGGGGGGTCGGTGTCAGTCAATGCCAATACAATCTGCTATTTGTAGCCTCAGCAGATGAAAAGATGACCAGACATAGATAAAGTTATTCAATCAGACTTCAGTGGTATTTGCACAGTTCTCGACCCACTTGCTGAATTAATCCATTTTCTGAATGGGTTTTAATTTGATGTTTGAAAAGCAAGTTATTTTAATGAGCTATGTTTACATAAATATGAAAAAAATGAAATAAGCTTGGATTTCCCACCTGTATACATTGGCTTATGTGCTGCAATTGTCATCAATGAGCACTGGTTGCCAAATTCCCAAATCATGATCAAGTGACTGCAAGGATGCTGTGGCCAGTGTAAGAACCTATTGTAACCTTTTTCAGCATTTCAGTGACTGTTCAAACTTACACATAAGTTTAGTCACCAAACAGTGAAATGGTTAACTCAGGACTACCTGTGATAGCTATGTTGAATCCTTGGTCTTTTCTAAGCTTGCATTATTACCTGACTAGGTAATATGTAGGTAATATCAGTGCTGATGAGTATGTGGTTTGCTCCCTGTTTATATACAGTGCTGTGTCCTGCCAGTATTGGCAAAACTGTGGTTTTCTCCTTGATTAGGGTTTTTTTTCTGCTTGATTATTGGTCTGGTGTTAATACCTGCTTTTCTGAGTGTTGGTTGCTGGACAGGATATGTTCTGGTCTTTTTTATTTCTTTTTCAGCTTTTTTGTTTGAACGGTATGTAAATGTGATTTAAGTCTATGTGTCTACGGATGGCTGATTTGTAGAATGCCAATCTTCCAGGAATTCCCTAGCAGTTTTGGGTTTGTTTGGTCTAGGCTGCTGATAGTTTCCTAGTTGAAAATATGATTGAGTCAGTCTATTAAGATGAAGGAGTTTTTGTTGTGTCTTCTGATTGCTCGTTGGTATTCATGGATGCGCTCTGCTAGTCTCCTGACTGTATGTCCTACACATTGGCTGTAACAGTCCTTACAATGTAAGTTGGAGATGATGCCTGTTTTTTGTGCTTGGACTGGATCTTGTGCTTTATTTGGGATGTTTTTGGAGGGCTTTAGTTGGCTTGTGTGCTAGGGCAATGTCATGTGGTTGTAATAGTCTGTTGGTTGTTTCTAAGATAGTATTAGTGTATGGTAGTGTTATCCTGTTCACAGCTTGTATCAGTTGTGCTTTGGTGGGTTGAGTGGTCAGGCACTTTTTGATAAAAATAGCACAAGTACTCATTTAGTTGGAAGATGGTTCACTTTCCTGATGTTCAAGGTTGCTGCAGCATGTTTGTGCTCAACTAAATAGTGTTATTACACAGCTTTTCTTATGGGATGTGAGATTGTTACTGTAATAATGGATCACTTGTTTAGCATTAGTTGTTTTTCAATAGACTTGGCTTTCTAATTTGCCATCATTCCCTGTGCTGTTAAGGAAATCCAGGAAGGATAGCATGTTGTGGTTGTTTTCTCCTCATGTGAATTTTATTCCTTGGAATATGTTATTGATGTTTCATGTGCATTTTCTACTTGTTTCTTTTTTATTATGACAAGCTGTTATCTTCATATTGGATCCATACTTTTGGCGGTATATGTGGTTTCATTATAGTGCTATAGTTTTATTATATCATACTGATTTTAATAAGTTTCCCATTTGTCATAACCTAGTTATAATCTGTACCATATAATAATCTATCAGTATTGATTCTGCACTTGTCCTTTTTAGGCATGTCTTTTTTCTTTTGTTTCATGTAATACATCTTTAACTAAATGCTTCCTTTCTCCTATGTCTCCTTTCTCTTTTCCAAATCATTCTCAGGTTATAGAAGAATTGAAAAGGACTAACTGCAGCTACATACTAAATAAATATGACACCTACTCAACAAAGGTATTTGGATTGTGCCCTGAAACCATATGAGACAAATCACTTATTGAGCCATCTTAGAGCTTCAAATACTAAAATGGGTTGTGATCCAAAGAGCAAGATGGAAGTCAATGACAATGGTGTCATTTGAACATCCACCTGTTTTTTATTTTGCATATGCAAAATAAAATAAAACACAGGTTGGAGGGGCCTCTTTGTCATGCAGGATTGATGGCAAGTGATTGTGTCTCCCCTAAAGCTATGCAATGGCCTTCTTAAAAAGTATCCAAGCCTGACTCAGACACAGTCAGAGATAATGCCTGTTTGGCCTATTTGAATGTAGTTCTTGAAGTGATAAGTGAGAACCTGACACACACACCCCAAATCAATCTGAATACTAATTGAACCAATATGCTTGCCATAAAGCATCACTGTTGATGACAAATGTCGTGAAGCACAACAAAAAAGGCATTAAGGGCATCATAGAAATACCAGATTTTCATCTTAGGACCAACAGTAATTACACTATATGCTTAACTTTTCTGTGCTCATGTTGGCTTAACTCTAAACTGGCTAATGAGCATTCTGCCTGGTCTGAGCCACTTGGATGACAGTTTGTAAAGGATTTGGTCTAATGGAGAGGGAGGCCATATTATATTTAATAAATGAGATGGAATATAATTAATTTAAAGAGCAAGCTACCATGTTGTCTCAATGAACAATCCTCTTCTGTTTTGTCCTCCCAAATTCTGGGTCAGAATTGCCAATACTTTCTTTTGTATGGTTATTTGCTTTTATAAGTGTATCATTAAATTAAATGTATATATGCAAAGTTAAAACATTGAAATGCAGGCATATACATGGACACACAACAACAAATTTTAAAATATAGACTACCTTCCTTTTAAAACCCTGCTTGATATTTCTCCAGGCATTGGTCATATCATCTCAAGCTTTATCCCCTTTATTGAACATAATGTAACAGTAGTCCTCAACTTAAAAGAGTTTGTTTAGTGATCATTCAAAGTTACAATGGCAGTGGAAAAAGTTACTTATGACTGTTTTTCACACTTATGACCAGAGGTGGTATTTAGCAGGTTCTGACCAGTTCTGGAGAACCGGTAGCAGAAATTTTGAGTAGTTTGGAGAACCAGCAAATACCACCTCTGACTGGAGATTTTACAGTATTCTTCTCCTGTCACGCCTACCAAGCCATGGCCACAGAACCAGTGGTAAAAAAATTGAATCCCACCACTGCTTATGACCACAGTATCTCTGTGGTCATGTGATCAAAATTCAGACACATGGCAGCTGACTCCTATTTATGATGGTTGTAGTGTCCCAGGGTGATGTAAATCAATTTTTGCAACTTTCTGACAATCAAAGTCAATGAGGAAATCAGATTCATTTAACAACTGCAGTGATTCATTTAACAACTATGACAAGAAGGGTCATAAAATGGGATACCCACTTAACAATTGACTTGCTTAACAACAGAAATTTTGGGTTCAGTTGTGGTCGTCAGTCAAGGACTATCTGTAAATTGCTTTCAACAAAATGGAAGTTATTTAAGAGACAGATTATTCCCTGGAGGTCATTAATTAGAACAATAACAGTATGTTCTGCTTTGTGCTTAAACCCCTAACTCAACATCTCCTCAGAATTAGAAGAATTTGTCCTATTTGCAGCCCACCAGTTATAATCTGAAATCAAGCTGCTTGCTCTGAAATGATGTTTTTGAACAATGTATTGCAGACAAATTTAAGGATTTCTCTCCCCAAACAGGAGTATCTAATTAAAGAAGGAAATCTGAGCCGTGGAGCTGTAGATATGATTGGAGACTTATTGAATGAAGATTCTAGCTATTACCTATCTTTTATTGAGAGCCTGAAAAATGATGATCTCTTCTCTTACGAAAAAAGGTAAGCAAACCTGTATCACTTGCATTGTCCCAATTTAAAGATTAAATCCTTGTTTATCCATTGAAGGATCCATGGGAATCTGCAAGGGAACGGAGATAAAAATCTGCATGAGGGCAGGCACATGGTCCCAGTCAAATCCTTCCTATATTGGTGTGGGAATGTACACAAACCCTTAATTCTTTGCTGCCAAATAAAGTCATGGCACAGTTATGTTGAATATAACCCAACATTAACCCAAACCATAAGCTAGCAACTGAAACCAAAACTAACATACTATTGCAGTTGCAAGAAATGGCAATTATCAGTAATGGTAATATTATCGGTATATATTGATTTTTATATCAGTTAGAAATGGCATATGAAGTAGATTGTCATTTGTGCGGTCTTGTTCTATATGTAACATCTCCTCTGCTTTAGTTAAATCATTAGGTTGCCAGATATCCTTTTTGAAGCATCCTGAAAAACAAACCTTGGGATTAACATTCTAGACTGTAAAAACAGCATTTTATGTTAAATCATTCTGCAAGGCACAAAGTATTACTCTTTGTATTTTATTAAAACACAATTAATTCTAAAATAGACAAAAAGTATCAGAATTTTGCAAACTTTGTTAGAATTGCAAATATTCACACACTCAGTTTCTATATCAAGGCTTGGTGTATAGCAATTGCTTATCCAAACTATACACAACTCAATAGGAACAAAGTTGTTCATTTCAACTCAGGCATAAATTTCCCTTTTTATATTCTCCCTCATCTCAGATTTACGAAGTCATACTTGACAGATATTTCTGAGTAGACAACTTGAGATAATGCCATCTTTTCTTCCAAAAATAAATATTTTTACACAAAATACGTCAAAAATGTAAAAATATTTTATCAATATATATTTTCCAAGGATAAATTTGTATAGATAAAATGATATTGCCAATAAATTTGAAAGGCATTTTTTATCAAACTTATTTCATATTTCAGATGTCTGCTTATTTAAGAATTAAACAAAAGCATTAAGATAGTAATATCTTTTGTTTAATGGCCCTTCCAGGTGAGATCCCTGATATAGTATCACTAGATATTGTAACATTGTAAGCCACCCAGAGACACCTCATGGTGAAATGGGTGGAAAATAAATTTGATAAGAAAAATAATAAATAATAGATAGCAAAGTAAGAATAAAGCATATTTTTGCTTTCTTTCAAATCTGCCATCAACTTTTTTTCAGAACTGTTTTCATTTCATTGTCCTGTGACTAAATGGCTTTTTATTCTCTAATATCATTATCCAATTTTAGCAGAGCAGTTTTTTACTTCCTCTGTCCTGTTTGGTTTTGCAGATTTGATGAAATTGTTGGTGGATTTGATCAATTGCCTATATCCATGTATCAAGCCATTGCAGAAATGGTGCATTTAAATGCTGAAGTGATCAAGATACAACATAATGCTGAGAAAGTCAGAGTGACATATCGAACTCCAGCAAAGACCTTGTCATATGTGACAGCTGATTATGTCATAGTATGCTCCTCATCAAGGGCCGCCCGTCGCATCTATTTTGAACCTCCCCTTCCACCAAAGAAAGCACACGCTTTGCGGTCTATTCACTACAAAAGTGGCACTAAGATCTTCCTCACTTGCACTAAGAAGTTTTGGGAGGCTGATGGCATTCATGGTGGGAAGTCCACAACTGATCTTCCATCTCGATTCATCTACTACCCTAACCATAACTTTACTAGTGGCGTTGGAGTTATTGTGGCCTATTCCCTTGCTGATGATGCCGATTTCTTTCAAGCTCTTGATATCAAGTCCAGTGCTGATATTGTCATTAATGACCTTTCACTCATCCATCAGCTGCCCAAGAAAGAGATCCAGGCCCTCTGCTACCCCTCAATGATTAAAAAATGGAGCCTGGATAAATATGCTATGGGTTCTATAACCTCTTTCGCTCCTTACCAGTTTCAAGATTATATTGAAACAATCGCTGCACCTGTAGGCAGAATCTACTTTGCAGGGGAGTACACTGCCAGAATTCATGGTTGGTTGGACAGCACAATTAAGTCAGGGCTGACAGCAGCAAGAAATGTGAATCGTGCTTCTCAGAAGCCATCAAGAATCCACCTGATCAGTGACAATCAACTTTAAGAAGGAGGTCAACACAAGGAGAATTATAAACAGCCACTTTCCCCATTCTGGCAACTTCCAGGTGTTTCAGACTAAAATTTCCAAAATACCAACTGGGAATTCTAGAAGCTGTAGTCCTAGGAGTTTGGAGCTAGAAGGAATTGGGGGAAGTAAGCTGATTTGGCCTAACTAAATTATCAAGTTATATCAGCCAAAACATGTCAAACTAAGAGCATTTTAGGGGAAACAAAAATAAACCACAGAATGAAAAGGATTACTAGCATGTCACCCCAATTTGGAAAGGAAATCGTCTGAGGAAAATCTATATATACTACAAAAACTCTCATTTCTGTAACCTTTAACTGGGCGAAACAGTGCATTATGGGGCAAGTATTTTTGAACTAAAAATACCTCTAGTGGGCTAACTTACAAAATGCATCCAAAATCCAGAACCCATGATTCTCCTGGAAGTAAAATTTGTCAAATTTTATGAAACATTTTATGAAATGATACAGTTTCCTGCTTGAGTGGGAGGTTATATTAGAAGACCTCTAAAGTCCCTTCCAACTCTGTTATCCTGCAAAAAAAAAGTATCATAAAAACAGCTTCTGTTATAATACAAGATGCCGTAAAACATTTATTGTGCTGATATTTTACTGTGCTATACAGTTCACCATGCACTATTTTCAAGGCAGATACAAAAGTTGGGAAAGTGTCCCGATTTTTCAGTGAAGGTAGTACATTAGCTCTGCCATTGTTCAAGTGATTGAGGAATCTAGTAAAGAACTATTTCTAAAGGGATGACCAACAAGTCATGGATTGTCTAGTGCTGCAATAAAAACAGGATCCTCCTGTTGCCCTTCCAAAAAAGAAAGGAAAAGAAACAGGCAATTGTTGTTAAGGTGGCTTTGTGAGTTTATGCTACTACTTCATTTTAAAATATCTCATATGTATCACCATATTTCTCTGATACGTAAAGCATCTACTGGTCCTAAACTTTGATTCTATATTTCCTGCAATTGTCAAAAATTACCAGTGCTACAGTGTCACTGATGGGGAAGAAAGCACATTATGGCATCAAGCAGGCCTGTAGACAACCGTAATTTGTAACTTCTCCAGTTTGCAGCCTTCCTGTGACTAGAGTTTTAGAAAACCAGAAATACAGAAAATGGTAATAAAAACATACATTATAATTTTCCTTGCCTCTTCAATTTGTTTGTTTGTTTCTGCTTTGGCTTGGGCCGAGAGATGGAGAAATCCCTGGGACTCTAAACTGGCTAAACCAGTTTAAATTAATCTGATATCTTCTAATGATATCATTTAAATTAATCTGGCTTTAAATTAAAATTAAATTATTTTTTAAAATTAAAACTACTTTTTAAAAAATGCAACATGCTTTGCATTTAGAACTGCTAATAATTAGAAATTATGGACAAGAGCAAACAAGCAGTGCAGTCAACATGCGCTTTACTGCTCAACTATGTAACTGTAATAGGAAACGCTTCTTAGACCAAAAGAGCATAGAGTATATACCATAGATCTAAACTGTTAAATACTGTCATTTACTGGCTAAATACTATTGTAGTTGTTGCATAAAATACATTCCAACAATGAGTTCCAACATTAATGAATAGTGTATGGGTGGGAAGAAATCTTAAATGAATGAAGTCTACAGTCCCAAAAAGATAATGTCATCTGGTTTCTACTGCATGTTGTCAACTTTCACAATCCAATTGTGCAGACCAACTGTAGAATTCCCAGGAGTAGACAGAAATTAACAGCTAAAATAGGAGAAGCTGCTATCTCCTTGAAGCTTCTTCAAACAATCATGTATCTTCTTGTTAACTTTCAACCATGTTAGCTTTTCTGATGAGCAACTTTTGAACAAACTGACATGCTATTGCAGGGGTATCAAACTCATGGCCCGTGGGCCAAATGTGTCATGTGCTGACCACACCCACCCCTCTTTTAGCAAAGGGGGGGAATTGCAATATGTCACGTGATGACAATGTGGTGATGCGAGCTGACACCCCTGTACTATTGTACTTGTGAGTTTTTCTAATAAAGTTATTGTCCTGGATTAAATTTTTTTCTATGGTCAGGATGGCTATTTTTGTGCTTTTAATAGATACTTTATCTGATCTTCTATATGAAGAATGGCAAAGAACTATTCATGAAGTAGTTCCTTTGTTTTGGAAGAGCTCTTTAAGTTTCTGCAGGTTAATTTGACAAAATTATTTCTCAATTATTCTTTATATGCCAACAAAGACAATTGTTTCAGTTATCATTATATTTCCATGGTCCTTATCTGCCATTATTTACCACAGATAAGAACCACAAAATCATGATGGTGACTGGAACAATTGTCTTTATTGGCACATAAAGTTTAGTATATCTATTAAAAGCACAAAGTAGCCACCCTGGCCATACAAACATACTAATGCAGTGTTGGAAGAATTATCCTTCTGGGTTCAGTTCCAAGTGGGGAAAAAGACACTGGAAACATGGAGGCTGTTTGAAAGGTTTAATGGTGGGTAGGATCACATGGCCTGGACATCCAGAGTGAAAAGAAAGGATGATCACATGCTTCAAGGTGAAGGAAGAGATCAAGAAAAAAAGGGCTGATATGCTGCAAATGCCTGGGTGTCGAACTTCAATGACGTCACTATACTCCCCAACAGAGTGAAGTCTGACACGTTGCCATGGTTAGGGGCGAATGCTCCAGTCCTGACGATCCTGGGATGGGCCAATTTAGATGAGGATTGACAGCTCCAGGCATAGCACTTCTTTTTGGTGCAAATGGCTGAGTGGAGCACCAATCCTACCTTCAGACTGGCTTATCAGTTGTTTGGTGTTCCACGTTTTTCACATAGGGATTTTTTGGCTCTGTTGGGCTGGGTCTGGCGGTACGGATTACGGGGGGGGGGGCAGCAGCTGGGGAGGTGTTGCTTGGGGAAGTGCACGGTGGTTCAGATTAGAGGTGTTGTTTGGGGAACTGCACAGTGATTAGAATTGACAACAGTTAACGTTGCGGGGTGGTGGCATACAGGGTTGATGCTAGGGGCGGATATTAGGTGTTTTCTGGGCAGATGTTAGAGGCTTATTGGGGGTGGAAAGGGATTATAAAAGGCACTGAGAGGCAAATGCTCTCAGCACTGGTTTTGCTCAGAATTGCTGTTTGTTGCTGTTGTTGGAAGAAACAGATCATAATAAACACATCTTGTCACAACAGAACTGTGAATAAAGTGGTTTATTTTTAAAGTTTCATCGAATTCCAACGGAAGCTGGCAGAAAACCAGCACTCAGCAATATCTTCCTCATTTGCGAGATAGCTGCTTGAGAAACCATGGCAGAAGGTAAAGACCCAGAATGGATGGAGAAAGAGGGGTCTGAGGAGGTTGAAGATAGTGGTGAGAAGAGATAGGAACATGAGTACATGGGGGAGAAGAAGGAGTCTATACCAGAGGCAGCGCAGCCAGCAGTGAGACCAAAAACGACCAGAGAAGTGCAATTGAGTGAACTTGTCCCTAAAGGGGATAAGTTGCAATATCCTTAACAAATGGAACAAACATTAGATTGGAAAGTCAAACGGTGGCCTGGATCAGAAGAAAGCTGGTGGATGTTTCCATGAAGTGATATGATAGAACTTCTATGTCATCAATTTGGGGAGATGACGTTGAGAGGGCCGACAAATAGCGGCTCTTTGGTTCGTAAATAAACCTTGGCTTCTGACAGTGGTTCTTTTAATATATCTAGCCCACTGGAGTTTCAAGAATCCGATGTTGGGAGAGGGTTGGAACAGTCAGACTTACATTCCAAGGGATTGGATGAGAGAAGTGTAGGGGCCGAAAGTTATTCCATGTGATCTAGTTCGATGGGAAGACAAGATATGGAATATGGGCCCCATTGGAAAGGACAAACACAAGGGAGGTGGGGACTACTTCCCCGGGCAGCTACTTTTGGTGGTTCTGTGCATAAAGTAACTGTATTCTTGGGTCAAATATTGAACCATTTTGAACTTTGTGGCCAATGTTATCTGTCCAATTGGTCTATGATTATTGCTGTTACTGGAGTACTGGTAGGGGAAGCCTATGAATGGGCAGCTGATTTATTCGCACTTGGGCAGAAGAGTTGGGGGATATAGGACAAATTTTAGCTGCCTTAAGAACTCAATTTGAGGATACAACTGCAGATAAATGAGCAGAAGATTTGCTGGCTGTGAAGCAAAAAGGAAGAACGGCTAGGGAATATATAAATGAATTCCAACAGGTGGTCAGTAAACTTCCTTTATTACCAGAAAGTTTTTTGATACATCTTTTCAAAGAAGGTCTGGATCCTAAATTACATCAAGCTTGCCTTTATAGGGGTTCACATATTAATCTAACTGATTGGTATCAAGTATCCATAGAATTAGATGATGGACTTCAGCGTTTGAAACCAAAACTCGAAGGTGTTATACAAGCACGTAAGACTATGAATCTGGTCATCAAACCTCAGACTAGAGGAGTCTCAATTCCAACTAGTAGGGGCATACTGAAATGTTTTCAATGTGATAGACCAGGACACAGGGCTATGGAATATCTTATACCACCTTTGACATTGGACAGGACACCTCGCACTGGTCCAGAGAGTAAGAGAACTAAATCAGTTAGAAATGAGTGGCGTGGACAAGAGAAAGTGAGGGGTGTACAAGGCAAATTGCCAAATGTTCACATCGAAGAGGACAGTTCCAGTATGCCAACTACAGTTTTGGTTGACAGTGAATTAGAAGGTGAGATACCTGATGATCCAATGGTAAGTAAACCTATCCATCCTTTTATTATACCTGAATAAATGATATGAACAAGGAATCAAAGTGGGGACACTAATTGATTCTGAGTGCATGAGGTGTTTGATAACTAAAGTGGTGGTGGATAAATTAGATTTAAAAGTTATTAAACTGGGAGTTCCCATTAAATTCGAACAGGTGGATGGGCCTATCTTAGGTGGAGTTCTGGCAACCCACAGAACTGAATATGTTAAAATGGTGATGGGTGTGACTGGGAGTGGATTTATTTTGTGGTAGTTCCTCATATAAATTAAGCATTAATTCTGGGTTTAGCCTGGCTTGATAAATGGGAGCCAATTATAACCTGGGAAGGAGGGTAGCGCAAGCTAAAATTGGTAGTTGGTCCCCATTCACCAAGTCATAATGAAATAAGAGCGAGCATCTCAACATGTATTGAAAGAAGAATCACAGCTATTACCAGTATGATTCTATCCAATTGAATATGAGGATATGGCTGATGTATTTAAGGAAAGTGGAACTGATTGTTTGCCACCGCATCACCCAACGGATTGTGCCATAGAATTGATTCCAGGAGTACCATTGCCCAAGCCACAAATGTATTCTATGACTCAAAAAGAATTAGAAGAAATGAGGAAATATATTGACAAAAATTTAAAGAGGGGTTTTATTACCCCAGGTAGGTCTCATATGGCAGTACCTGTGTTATTTCATGAGAAAAAAGATGGTGGATTACTGCTATGTGTAGACTATCGAGGTTTAAATGCGATCCATGTAGAACCTTTATATCTGTTATCACTAACAAAAGACTTGCTTACTACATTAGCACAAGGCTGTATATTTACAAAACTTGACCTACGAGAAGCATATTATAGAGTATGAATTTGAGAAGGAGACGAATGGAAGACAATGTTTAATTGTCACTTGGTAGTTATTACCACCACATGATGCCATTCGGGTTGCAAAGAGCTCCAGCTGTATTCATGCAGCTGATAAATGAGGTGTTACATGAACATTTGTATAGAAGTGTTTTAATTTATTTCGATAATGTTTTGTTTTATTCTAATTCTGAACAAGAACACATTCAATTAGCAAGACAAGTGCTCAAAAAAATATTAGATGTCCAACTTTATGTGAAACTCTCAAAATGTGAGTTTCATACTCAACAGCTGGATTATCTGGGTTACCATATTTCTGAATGAGGTATTGAGATGGACCCCAGGAAAATAGAAACTGTATTAAACTGACAAGCCCCTACCACCAGGAAACAGTTGCAAAGTTTCTTGGGGTTTGCAAACTTTTATAGACAATTTATTCCATGCTTTGCTGATATCGCTTTACTTTTAACAGATTTATTAAAAACCAAATCTATCGGAATTAAAAATCCAAAAACAAGTACTACGTTACCGTGGACAGATAAATGTCAAAATGCATTTAATAACCTAAAGGACTTGTTTGCAAAAGAATCCGTGTTTAAACATCCAGATGTAAATTAACATTTATTGTCTAGGCAGATGCCAGTGATGTAGCAGTGGGAGCTGTGTTACTGCAAAAGAATGTGGAAGGGTTTTACAACCATGTGCATATGCTTCTGGGAAATTCAATTCAGCTGAACGTAATTGGGCAATTTGGGAGAAGGAAGCTTTTGTGGTTCGTTGGGCATTATTCATATGGAGGGTATTATTGGAGGGTAGTTCAAAACCTTTTGAGGTATGGACTGACCATAGAAATTTGGAAGCCCTCCAGAATCCATGTCACTTATCACCAAAGCAAGTTTGCTGGGTGTTGTTTGTTAGAAGATTTAATTTCACATGGAAATATGTACCATCAGGAAGGAATTTTAGGGTGGATGCTTTATCCCGACTTCCTCAATATCATAGGCAATGTGAGAATGTAATTCAACCACTCATACCAATAATTGACCAATCTGAGTCATTAAGAACAACTATACTTGCACCAGATCTGCATGTGTTGTTAGCAGCAGATCAATGGTTAACAAACAACATAAATCAAATAGAAATGAGACATGGTATTGCCAGGCATGGAACTAAAATTTATGTGCTGAACATTTTAAGATCAGTGGTGTTAAAACAATGTCATGATGTTAAGCAGGCAGGACATTATGGGTTTTTAAAAACATTACATTTAGCAAAACAACAATTTTGGTGGTGAGGCACATTACACTTAGCAAAACAACAATTTTGGTGGTGAGGCACACGATCGAACATTGAAACTTATGGGAAATCATGTCCAGTGTGTACGGTAAATAAAACGAAAATAGGAAAGCCAACAGGTTTATTGCAATCAGTATCTGAACCAATGAAACCTTGGCAAGACATTGGGATGGATTTCATTGTTGATCTACCAGATAATGACAGATATACGATGATATGGAGCATTATTGATTTGCTCTTGAAACAGGCATATTTTGTACCTTGCAAAGGAATACCATCAGTTAGAAAGTTAGCACAGTTGTTTATACAACATATATATCCATTACATGGAGTGTCTAGAAGAATTATACCCGATAGGGGAGTGCAGTTTACGTCAAAGTAATTTTAACAAAGATGGGGGTGAGCTTCCACTTCTGAGATGAATTTCTGCTTCTGAGTTTCTACTTTTTTTTAGAGGAAATATTCTGCCTTTTTAATATTTTCCAGGATATTTAATTATTCTAGGAGACGGGGTGGCTGCTAACTTCCTACATCAGGATGCATGTAAATGTGACCCTATAAAAGTAGTCCTCGACTTACAACCACAACTGAGCTCAAAATTTTTATTGTTAAGTGAGTTTTGACGATATGGATAGCCCGTGTAATTTTTTTGGGCAGCTTTATAGAAGAGGTTTATCCCCTTTTTTCTGGGATTTTTCAGTAGTCTCCCATCAAAACACTCATCAAGTCCCACCTTTCTTAGCTTACTTGGGATTAGCCAAGATTGGTTAGGAGCTGCTCGTGTCATTTGACAGCAGCTTGATACATAATTTATTGCCTGGATACCAGCTACTCCATTTTAAAAACTTCCCTTATGTTCCAGTGTCTTTGAATGACTTGAGATCAACAAGGGTATAAAAGAAGTGGACAAATTTTGGGCATCTAATAGTGATCATTGAATTCATTTATTCACTGCAATTGCCAATATGCAATCGGTTAAAAGTATTGGTTGGTATCTATAAAGTCCTACATGGCCTAAGACTTGGCCATGACCACCAATCCCATAGTACTGATCTGGTAGGGTTGGCATTCTCTCAGTTCCTACAGTTAAACAATGCTGTCTGTCAGGACTATAGTGGAACCTGCTCTCTGGAATAATGAGATCTGGATAGGCCCCATCATTTCAATTTTGGGAGGGCACTGAAGACTTGGCTCCCTTTTCTTTTCTTTTTCTTTGTTCTGCACTTGTTATCACTTGTCACTTTTGTTCTTTTGTTGTGTTCTTTTTTTTGTTTAAACTGTGTTTTTAGCAGTTTAGAAACTGGTCAGAGTCACTGAGAGGCAGTATATAAATTTATTAGAGTTCGTTGCATAGTCCTTCCCAAAGACCTGGGATAGGCAGGTTTGTTTTAATGATGTTAAAGGTATCGTTGCAAGATGTAAGCTGTTCCAAGTAAAGCTGCCTTTTGCAATTGACTGATGGTGATTTTTGTCAATGCTGATGGTGTTCAACTGGTGCTTCTGAAGTTTTAGGATTGCACCCAAGGCACCTACCTATCACTCTTGGTATTATCTTTGCTTTCTTTTGCTACCATTGTTCTGGTTCTGCTTGCAGGTTTTTGCATTTTATTATCTTCTCCAGTTCTTTCTCTGCTATTCCTATTTTCCCCAAGACAACAAGTACCCTTTAAAGATTGGGAGGGAGGGGGGAGAGAGAGGCAGGGAGAGAGCCTGCCCAAAGTGGCCCATATATTCCAATGTACCGTTGTTGTTTTGCCGTGCTGTTATTTGTCATCAGTCAGTGCAATGCACGTATAGCAATTTGACCATTTTTTTCATGCTTATATTGGAGCAGAAAAACTAGAATTACTGAGCAAGGGGAATTACTGTTATTTGTATACTCTTGTAAGATCATCTGCTACAGGAAAAATGCCATGCATTGTATGCAAACCCGGCTATCTGGCCTTTCCTTTTAGATATTAAATGATGATTAAGTACTCTTGTTTTGGTGCTGGCTTCTTTATCTTGATGCCTCGTTTTGTATGGTGAATTCTGGCAGGAAGGAGAGATAGAAATTGTAAATTATGCTGAGTAAGGAAAAGACAATCTATTAAGTAACCCATGGGTAGAAAATGTATACATTTAACAAGTGAACCTTTCAGAAATCTGAAGAAGTTGAACTTGAAAAAAATTGAAAAACAACGATTACATTTCTGAAAACAGCACCTCAAAGAATTACTCCATTTTATAAAATGTTTTATAAAATGTAATTGTATAACTTTATAAAATTATAAAACGCACTGAAGGTCTTCATTTTCACTGAAGGTCTTCATTCAACGATTATCTTCATTTCATGATTTTGAGCTTTTCCAAAATGTGTTCCCTGACCGGGAATCGAACCCGGGCCGCGGCGGTGAGAGCGTCGAATCCTAACCACTAGACCACCAGGGAAACTGAACAGTTTTTTTCTTAAAGGTCTTATCAGGCAATATTACGTTGTTGTTGTTTTTTAAAGGTAATATTGTTTTTCAATAAATAGTTTCCTCTTTGATGGCAACGTTCGTTTAAAATTCACCATCCCCAAAATCAATTTTTTATAGTATTAGTACATAACAAAATAAATCTCAAACCAAAGCATTGATAGTTTAATAAACTCACCAGATTAACTAACACTATCTTTCTTTCTGAGACGATTACTTTAACCTACAAATTAACGGAAAGAAACGCTTTTTTTCATAGATCCCGGAGACTGCTTATTTTTGCGGCTATATCCATTCCCCTATAGATCAGGAAATGGATCAGGAAAGACGTGGGCTGTTTGGGGATGACGCTTATCTTTGAAGGAAAAAACTGAATTCCAAATAAGTTTCAAAAGAAAATGTTCTCAATATTACACGTGGAAAGTATTTTAAGACTTGCATTTGTGATTCCAATTTCATACCTCTCCTATATTTCCTATTCTCGTTTCCCATTTTAAAATTGTACGTTTATGCCTCAGTATGAGGACATCAAACAAGTCGCCAAACAGGCCAAGTGAATGCGTCCTTGCCGTCCCAAGGAGTCGAGGACCCCTTGAAACAGGCTTTTATTTTTAATTAAATGTTAGTCGTCTTGCTCCAATTTCTGATCAATCAGCAGTCAACTTTACCTTTCAGCATAAGTATAGATTTCCAGTAATTAAGGAAATAAAAACAAACACAATGAATTAAAGCTGCTAAAAGCCCGATTTATTGGAAGACATGAATAAAGCCACTCAAATCCTTTTGACCAGAAAAGCAATACATTTCTTTTCTCTGTTGGAAGCCCCCTCACGAACATCTTCCAGGTGTGTTTGTCCAGAGCAGTGGTCTCTGTGCTCAGTGGATTCCATTCAACAATGGGGAGAATTTGCTGGCATCACTATAAATGTGGCATTTGTGTTTTCTATGAAGATGGCTGAAGATGGGCATCTTAGACAGTGATAGGTTACAGGATTGAGTGGATTTCCTAAGGGCAGCAAAATATTTTAAAGTCTCTAGGGTATTTTTTAAGATCTTTGGTCTTCTCCCTTGGGCTCCCTGGGAGAGGAGAAGGGAGGATGCTTCTCTAAGCACATTCGGTGCTGGTGGACTCGGCCGAGTGCTTGGCCAATTCCTTTGTCATAGCTTCCTTCAGAGCAGCTTGCACATCTGTGCCGCTGATGTTGGACAGCTCGTTCTTCTGGCTCAAGTTCTCCACCTCTGTGGCCACATGGTCATAGACATCAGTCAGCAAGGTCTTCATCAGGCTCCTGGCCTTGGCCTCCATCCGCACCTTGGGCATTTGCCGAAGAACCTTGGCGGCAAAGAACCTTGGGGAGCAGATCCTCTCTGGACCACTGTCCACTGGCTTGGTGGCAGAGGATTGCTTGACCCGACGCTTAGGACGAGCCTGGTGCTTCTTCTTTTTCCTAGGCTGCAGTTTCTTCTGCTTTCGCTTAGCTAGTTGGTGCTTCTTTTGGACTTTCTTTCTCTTTGCATCTCTGGCTTTCCTTTTGCCTTGCTGTCTGGCAGCCATTGTTTTTTTCTCTTGAAGCTCCTGCTTGAAATGTCAACAGGCTTTTGCCAGGCAAAGTCACTTATAGACAATAACATGCAAATGAGACACCTGTATGGAGTGTGCTGATTGGGTAGCCTTACCTTTGTCGTATGCATGGAGCCATTGTTACGAAGGACAGGATTGTGATCTAATTTTTGTAATCATCAAGAAATAAAGTTTAACTCTGCCACCATTTCCTGCTTCAAGGATTTCCTAACCATATTTAAATTTTGCAATGAAAATTCATTTTTACCATCACTAAATACCCTAGTTTCTAGATCTTCATCCTCAAATCTTACTCTTATTGCCAAAATCAATTTGATTATTTTTAAACACAGAATAACACTTTGAGTTTGTAGGCATCTTTACAACTTAAGTTTACCATTTCCTTGGCTCGCTGCAAATGAAGTCTGCAGTAGCCTAATATTTGGGATGAATGCTATTTTACCAAATGTCTCTGATATATTCAATAGACAAAGCATCTTCTTAGAAAGAAATTAGATGTAAAATCCACAGAAAACAATTTTTCACATGGGAAAATTCCAAGAAAGGTATTTGTTCCACCTTCATGAGGAATTGAAAATAAGAGATAGAAGCTGCTGTGATTATTCAGACATATTTAAAATAATAATTAAAAAGCAATAATTCCAAGACAATTTATATGCCAAGGTTTGAATAATCACTCTCTTTATTTACTTCAGAACAGGCTTGAACCACCTCCTATTCTTCTTTCCAATTATTAATTGCTACGAAGAGCAAGTTTCCAAACTTCAATTCAGCATTTGAAATATGCTAATTTGTCAATGAACAATAGCTATAATGAGATTTCAAATATAACCACATCAAAGATCTGAGCAAGCATTCCATAGAAATTCCAAAAGCATCAGGTAATTTATATGAAAATGTAATTATAACTTTCATTATACTATGTATAAGAGCCAGCTTCTGGGGAGTTTTGGCAAATATTCTAGTTGTATCATTTTGAATACACCCAGTATGTAAATCTAGCAAAGCTTTGTTGATGCTAGAAATGACTGCTAGTATTGTTGTGTATCATTTTTTTTGTTTCGTGACCAAGGCAAAAGAACTACAAGATTTCACATACCTTTATTCCATTTTTCAAGATAATTTTGTTCTTTTGATAGCTATACCATCAGTGTATGACATAGTTAGGCTTGTCATCGCCATCTGTCTGCCCACAACTCTTAGATTCTATTGTTTTAATTGAACATTTTAATCTCAAAGTCATTCTATTCAAGATTTTTAAACTGGAAATGGTGTACAAGATTTTAAACTAGAAATAGTACAAGAGATACAACATACACATGAAAGCGATTAAAGCTGCTAAAATCCTGATTTATTGGAAAAACAAGATACATAATATACGATGCTCCTTTTCTTATCAGAAACCACTTCACAAATAATTGAAATCAGGTTGATTGTTCTGATTCTTCTTTATAGTATGGAATTATCTCTAGTACAGACAGAGCAGTCCAACATTTGTTTCCTCACCAGGTAGTTCAGTTGATTATCAAAATGCAGAATGTTGTTTAGCACATCCCATAAACTTCATTTTCTAAGCTACTGTTGTAAGTGAAGCCGAAAGTTTAGTCAATGGGAGATCACAGGATTTCTTGGATATAATAAGGCAGCAAAAATATTGTAATGTTCCTTAGGTTTTTCTTCAAATGATCCTCTTCCTTTTCACCCCTACTCGGGGCCCTTCCAAGGAGAGGAGAGGGCTGTTTCTTCTAAGCACTGCTGATGGGCTCAGCTGTGTGGCTGGCCAGCTCCTTCGTCATGGCTTCTTTCAAAGCAGCCTGCACATCTGTGCAACTGATGTTGAACGGCTGGGTTTTCTGGCTCAGGCCCTGCACTTCTGTGGTTACGTGGTTGTACACATCTGTTAGTAAGGTTTTGACCAGGCCTTTGGTTTTGGCTTCAATGTAAGCCTTGAGCACCTGTCGGACCATCTTGGAGGCAAACAGCTTCGGGGAACTGAATCTCACCACCTTGCTGCTGACAGTGTTAGTGGTATATGCATGCTTGACGCCATGTTCCAGGTGAGAATGGAGTTTCTTCTGATTTCGAGTTCTTCGACTTGGCCGGGTGTACTGATATTTCTTCCGGAGCTGGTTTCTCTTCATGGTTTTGGCCTTTCTTTTCACTTGCTGTTTAGCAGCCATTGTTCCTTTTTTCGTTTTATGTTATTGTTTTGGTCCTGCTCTCAGCAAGCCCCTGCCTTCAAATGTCACCAACCCAATGTGAGCGCAGCCATTTATAGGCAACAGTATGCAAATGAAGGAATTAAACTGAAAGTGCTGATTGGACAGTTCAAACCTTTGCTTAATAAAGAAACCATTATCACTCCAGGTGTGGTTATGATCTCGGCAGTTATGAAGTCTTATGATGTCACAGCTGAATGGCTCACAGCAATATAGGTTATGGTTCCAACTCTATAAAATTAATACCAAAATTAAAGGTATAAGTCAAGAAATCAAATTTTTTAAAGCCCCTGTCCCATTGCACCAACAGATGCAAAGAGGATGTAAAACGTTAAAAAAAGCTTGCCATCCGTTGGAAAACACGATGCATCCATTGTGTACTCACTGCATACGTGTTTCATACGCTCTATCCCTCTAGCATCCGTCCACTGCAGGTATCTGGTGGACAGGAAAACCTTGTCGCCCACTTTATATTCTTTCTGTGGGGATCTTTTCTTGTCTGCAAATTTCTTATGAGCTTGATGGGCCTCATCTAATGCTTTGCGTGTTACTGGCCAGTTAAGTTGGAGTTGAGTTATCCATTCATCCAACGAATGGATGTTAGGTTTTTCACGAGGAAGTTCAGGTATGGGAACGAAATCTTGTCCCGAAGCCACTTTAAATGGAGTAAATCCAGTACTGCTGTGTACGGAGTTGTTATATGCCACTTCGGCAAATGGTAGTAATTCGGACCAGTTATCTTGTTGATAATTTATGTAACATCTGAGATATTGTTCTAACACTGCGTTAGTCCTCTCACAGGCCCCATTGGTTTGGGGGTGAGGGGCGGAGCTTAGCCCCTGGGCGGAGCCTATTAACTTCAGGAACTCTTTCCAAAAATTTGAGGTAAATTGGACCCCTCTGTCAGAGATTATGCGTTCCGGGACGCCATGTAACCTATAGATATGTGATATAAATAGTTTAGCCAGCGTCTTAGCAGAGGGAATCTTGGAACAAGGTATGCAATGTACTTGTTTGGAAAACAAATCAGTCACTACCCAGATGACCGTGTTTCCACCACTTTCTACTATAATTCTACTATAAAGTCCATAGAGATTTCCTTCCAGGGAGCCATTGGTCTAGCTACATTTTGTAACAATCCTACTGGCTTACCAGGAGGTCTCTTTGCCGAAGCATAAATTGGACAGCTACCTACATAAGCTTCAATGTCCTTCTTTAAAGTAGGCCACCAGAATTACCGCTTAACCAGATGTAAGGTCTTCACAAATCCGAAATGGCCAGCTGCTTTAGAATCATGAGCCTGTTGTAGTATTCGGCTCCTCAGTACCTGTGGCACATACAACTTGGTCCCCACCCAAGCCAAACCATCTCTAATTGTATAGTCACTTGAATGAGCCAGGAACCATTCGTCCAGTTTTAAAGCTTCTTTTAATTGTTCGGTGAGGTCATGCGATAAAACCACTTCTTGGTTCTTCCTTTGGGCTCTGGTGACCACTGGGGCAGCTAGGTGTTTGGCTGAGACAATTGGGCTTATCACCTCCTCGCGCATACTGTTATATTGAGGTAATCTAGAAAGAGCATCCGCCATGAAGTTCTTCCCGCCTGGAATATACTTCAGTGAGAAATTGAATCGCTTGAAGTACTGGGCCCAGCGAACTTGTTTAGGGGACAGCTTCCGGGGCGTTTTTAAGGCTTCCAGATTCTTATGATCAGTCCATACCTTAAACGGGTGTTTTGCTCCTTCCAGGAAATGTCTCCAGGTCAGCAAGGCCCAACGAACTGCAAAAGCTTCTTTCTCCCAGACGGCCCATCTTCTCTCTGTTTCAGACAGCTTACGGGAGGTATACGCACAAGGCTGTAAGGTCCCTTTCTCATTGATTTGAAGTAATACCGCTCCAATAGCCACATCACTTGCATCGGCTTGAATCACGAAAGGAGTGTCCATATCCGGGTGTTTCAGCACTGGTTCTGCAGCAAACAGTCGTTTTAGCTTTTCAAAAGCGGCTTGGCACTCCATGGACCACTCCAGCGGCTTTCCTGGCCTTGGCTTCACCTCCCCTTTTGTTTTCAAGAGATTTGTGATGGGCATTGCTATCTTAGCAAACGTCGGGATGAATTGCCGATAAAAATTTGCAAATCCCAAAAAGCTTTGAAGTTGTTTTCTGGTGTGTGGTGGAGCCCACTCCAGAACGGCACGTACCTTCTCTGGATCCATCTCTATGCCTTCGGATGAAATGCGATATCCCAAATAGTGGAATTCACAATTTGACAATTTAGCATACAACTTAGCGGCACACAGTTTCTGTAAAACCGACCGCACTAACTTCACATGTTCATCCAGGGTCTCCGTGTAGATAAGGATATCATCAAAATAAACCAGAACCCCCCTGTATAAATGTTCATGTAACACTTGATTGATCATTTGCATGAATACAGCTGGGGCCCCTTGTAAACCAAAAGGAAGAACGTTGAATTGGAAGCAACCCCTCGGGCAGTTAAAAGCGGTCTTCCACTCATCCCCTTCCTTAATTCGAATCCGGTAGTATGCTTCTCTCAAATCCAACTTCGTGAAGATCTTTCCCTTCACTAAATGGGCCAACATGTCCTTCATTAAAGGAAGGGGGTACACGTTTTCCACAGAAATAGCGTTCAAATTTCTGTAATCCACCACCAAGCGTTTGGAACCATCTTTCTTTTCACGGAACAACACTGGGGCCGCTACCCGGGGTCTAGCAGGTTGAATGAAACCACGTTCCAAATTTTTATCAATAAACAATCTTAGCTCTTCCAATTCCCATGGGGTCATTGAGTACAACTTTGGTTTCGGGAGCTTCACCCCAGGCAAAATCTCAATAGCACAGTCTGTTGGTCGGTGAGGCGGAAGCTCATCCGAGGCCTTCTCACTGAACACTTCTTTTAAATCCCAATACTCTTTGGGAATTTTCTCCTCATCTTTCACGGGCTCAGTAAACTGTGGAAGCTATTTCAATTAGGCCCCCAGGCTTCGGCTGAGATCTGGCCCCTTCTCCCGGTCGCTGCTTTGTGCGTATGCGCAACAACCCCTTTCTCCAGTTAACCTGGGGGTTCCATTTCCGGAGCCAGGGCAATCCCAGTATTAATGGTTGCTCCATCCCAGGGACCACAATAAAATGCAGGGTCTCATCATTCTCTCCCATGATCATTTCTATAGGTTCCGTGACAAAACGTGCAGGGCAACCTCCAGCCACTGATCCATCTAGTTGGCAAAAGGAAATGGGCATCTTCAAAGCTTTTAGCTTTAGGCCCATTTTCTTCACTACTTCCGTGTTTATTATACACCTGGTGCACCCAGAATCTAACAGGGCTAGCATTTCCCCTTCGACCCCTGAATTGGGTACCCTCAACTTCACCGGAATGGTCATAGGGCACACACTTGGACTTACCAGGAAGTCATCTTCCGAGTCAGAATTCTCCTCCTCAGGGGTCACTGGGGCTTCTGATTCCTCTCCTGCGGGAGGGGCGACCTCTGCTGTCTCTTTCGACTTTAGTGCTGTTTCGCGAGGCTTCGCTGGGGACTTTTCAGGTTTCTTTCCTTCCTTTGGCGCCCCCTTTGGCTCCAACTTGACTCTGCAGTTCACAGCCCGGTGACCTTCTTTCCCGCATTGAAAGCAGGCCGAGGGGTTGGGTCTTGCCGCCACTCCTCCCTTCTGAGGTTTAGGAGCCTCTTGAGGGCGAGAGGGGGAAAACTTGCTCCACCCATAACCTCCCCACCGTTTACTTCGGATTAAATCAATCTCCACTTCTTCTGCCAGCAAGTACCACATCTGCAAGTCATTGGGGTCTCTTCTAGCAGTGCATCTCTGGTACACATCTTCATTTAAACCATCTTTAAACAGTTCTATCAGGGCTTCTTGGGGCCAGCCTCGGAAATGGCCTGCTAACTGCCTAAATTCTTGAGTGTAATCAGCCACAGACCTCCGCCCCTGTTTTATGGTTTTCATCCTAATTCGGGCCTTGCGCTCCGCCAGTGGGTCCTCAAACCTAGCCCGCAGTGCAGCCATAAATAGGTTATAATTCAGTAACTGAGGAGCATTATCATTATGCAAAGTCACCATCCACTCTGCCGCTATTCCCTCCAGAGCCCTGGTAACACACCTCACTTTGGCTGCTTCTGAAGGAAAATCCTCCCCATACTCCTCCATATGGCTCCAAACTTGAGCTAGGAAAAATCCCAAGGCTTTGGGATCCCCTCCGTATTTTACTTCTAATGGAGGCAGCCTAGGAGCTCTACGCCTTCTAGGAATCACACCTCCCGCTGAAGGCCCCGGGGCTGCTGCTGGATCGGGTTGATTTATGGGAGAGGGAGTTGCTCTGCTTCTTCTGGCTGGGGCTACTTCCCCTCCCCCTTCATACCTTTGTGGAGCTTGAGGTTGTTCAAAGGCTTCATTCAGGAGTTTCCTGGCTTGATCCTGCAAGAGTTCCCTCTTTTCCTTCTCTTGCCAAGGCTCCTCTTTTCCACGCCGGCAGGTAGTTGTGACCCCAGGGGGGGGTCCTACTCCGGATCTTTCCAACCAACTCCCACCGACCATCTGGGCTTCACAGCTGGATCCTCTTCCAGACTGAGCTCTGCTAGCGATTGGGCTTCCTGCACCAGCAAAGAATCTTGGCCTCCAATGGCTCCCAGATCCTCCTGGTCACTATTTGAAGATGACATGATGTCCAGGCCCCCTCAAAAGAAAATTGGGTATTCTCTCCGGGTGGGCAGGTGGAGGAGATTCAGAATAATGTCTGGACGAGCTCCATTCAAAATCCAGGAAAGAAATACTTAGACTCTTTAGTTTAGAGAAAAGATATCTTTTACTGAAAGTGAAGTGGTAGCAACCAAAGAATTCTGAATTAGGCGCGCAATTCACATATAGAAAGTGATGGAAATGTTCCCACCCCCAATAGTTCAAATGACACTTCCAATTAGAAGTTGTGGATATGATCATGTGGCATCTTCAGGTGATGATGAGGCCTCTGTCCGTTGACCTTGGCAAATTTTGATAACGGGTTGTAGTTGCACAGAGAGAAGAAAGCTAAGCGAGAAATAGAAACCTAACTCTATTTTATGCTCCCCCCTCCCATTTATACAACAGACGAATGTAACACCTCCAGCTCACTTCCCCAACTTATTCCTACCTCCCCTCTCCCCCCCCCCATTACTTATGGCAGTCGAAAAGATGTAAAGCAATAGCAGAAGATCTTGAAGGCTGACAGGCACTGACTCTGCGCTACCTGGCCTCTGGAACCACATACACAAACATGCAGTATGCGTGGAGGGTGCCACACAACACCATCAGCAAAGAGGTCAGAGAAGTGGTGCAGGCCATCATCGAAGAATACGTGGAGGAGCTCCTCCAGTGTCCCACCACTGAACAAGGCTGGAGGAAAGTTGCAGAAGAGTGGTATCAGAGGTAGAACTTACCCCACACCGTTGGAGCCATAGATGGGAAGCACGTGACCTGCAAAGCTCCAGCCAACTCAGGGTCCACTTATTTCAACTACAAGGGCTTCTTCAGTATCATCCTCTTTGCCATGGTTGATGCTGACTACAAGTTCATGTATATCGATGCTTCAGGCAACAGGTCAGCTTCAGATAGCCAGGTATACAACGCCAGTGACCTCAAGGATGGGCTGGAACGCAACCTCATCATGGGTTTTCCAGATCCAGACCCCCTACCCAATGACACACAAGATGTGCCCTACGTCATCGTTGGTGATGACGCCTTCTCCCTCAGACCCCTTCTACCTCATGAAGCTGTACAGTTCAAGATACCTCACCAGTGAAGAGAGGATCTTCAACTATAGGCTGTCCAGGGCAGGGCAAGATGGGTGGTGGAGAACGCCTTTGGCATCCTGGCCAACAGGTTCCAGATATTTCTCACCACTTTTCCATTCTTTTCCGTTCTGTTTATGCAAATTTTCACCACTTTTTGGAGTGGATGACAATGGATGGAGCCACCCCCGAAATTTTGCTCATCCGCTGTGTCCTTTATGCATACATTGTGCATCTGTTGGCCAGTGGGACAGGGCCTTAACAATCATGTACACTTACACACTCACATATATCCAACCAAATATATTCCTCAAATAATCTATCACCATTAGAAATCAATCAATATTTAAATACATTAATGTTCCCAGAATCGGCTCCAGAAGATTATTCTGTTTTCTGTTTTAGGAATCACTGAAGTCTTTAATATTATTCAAAATGTCTATGGAGATTCTCAGTCATCTGGGTCATGGTTGTCCCAAAGGTGCTTTTTCAAAAAGCATCTGGACTTTCTTTGTTTTTCCTTGAAGAAGTGAGAGTGCTAATGACCAGATGATCACAAGGGATATGAATTCTTCCATTCTCCACCATTCAGTCAAAACCAAAGAAGCTTCTTGATATTTGCGTAGCGAATTTCTGTTGCTATGCGAAACATTTGTTAAGTGGGTTTTGCTCCATTTTACAAGCTTTCGTGTCACATTTGTTAAGTGAAACACTGCAGTTGTTAAGTTAGCACCATGGTTGTTTAAGTGAATCTGACTTTCTCATTGATTTTGCTTGTCAAAAGGTTGCAAAAAATGACCAAGTGACCAAGAGACACTGCAATCATCATAAATATGAATCAGTTGCCAAGTGTCTCAATTTTAATCATGTGTCCATGGGGATCTGCAATGGTTGCAAATGTGAAAACAGTCGTAATTCACTTTTTACAGTGCTGCTGGAACTTTGAACAGTCACAAAATGAACTATTGTAAGTCGAGGATTATCTGTACTTCATTATTTAGAACTATCAAAAGTAACAATTTCAAGAATGTATAGGTTATTATTGCAATCAGAAACACTGGATCCACCATACAGTTTAAAGTAAGTTTGGGAGACTGATCTTGGTAATCCCACACAGGAGACAAATAAGCAGAAGTTATGGAAAGCAGGAGGATTTACCTCAGTTCCAACACAAGAAATGCAGTGGAAGATTATACAGGCTCCTATAAGGCTGGCACATATATTTCATAATTATTCTTCCTTATGTTGGACAGATCGTCCAAGAAAAGGTCAATTTTTTCCAGTTGTGGTGTTCATGTGATAAAGTTCTACGTTTTTGGTGTCACATTTTTGGGGAGATAAATTTTTGCGCTTATTAAAAAACAACAACCCTGAATGCTCCTCACAGCTAAGGTTACTGCATTTATCTACAGGAGTAAATAAAAAAGCTTAAACATAAGAAACTTATTATTTAATCTGACTAGCCAAAATATAATTATGTAACATTAAAAACTCTAACATAACAGCTAAGTTGTGGATTAATAAGATTTCTTTCATGGCTACATTAGAAAAAATTAAAATCTAAATGAGAAATCAGAGACAGGAACCAGAATGTTATCAAACTTTTTATGGTTTATCTTAATAGCAGTAGACTATAATCCTTGCAATTTTTTACAGAAGTTCTTACAAGCATATGCTTGCATTTTATAGAAAACTTATATATAAATAAAACACACAATAATGTAGCAATCAACTTATTTGAAATCATGGGCTTCACACCATTTTTTAAAAAAAAATTGTGCTAACTGGACTTTTGATATGAGTAGAAACTGGAAGCAGAGCCAAATGTCATTGAGCAGCAATATCATCAAGCATTTAATGCTATTTTAAATATTAAACTATATATTGTGTTTATAATTAAATACTAAAGTAAATAAATACATTATTATTATTATATTTAATCTCTTAATAGGGTTGTTAAGCTTTTCCTTTTAAAAAGATATTTAAAGGATTTTCTTATTAAAATAGCTATTTGCTATGTACACATTCATTTTGTTCCATCCGGAAAAGAAGTGCGGTAGACCGGGTTCCAAAAAATAACACTTTATATACAACAAATAACAGCAACAGTAACGGAACAGTGGCTCAAGCCGTGGCAGCCCTTTTTATAGAGGCTTGCCTGCCGGCTTGTAGCCAATGACATTGTTTTATCTTTGCCGCCTTTGAGCGGCTCCTTGGATTGGTTCCTAATGAACCAATCCACTACTGGCCTTCCTGGCCAATCAGAATAGACTACTTGGAACCTTCCAAGTTATATAGAACACCCCTCACCCTTTAGTTCAGTCCTATGTGAGTGACATAGTCACGCAGGTAGGTGGGGCTTCTTCTGGTCCTAGTTGACCTGCGCGGCTCATTCTCGCCTAGGACTTCAAGCGGTTCGGTCGGGATCGCTGTCTCTCCGGCTCGTCTCCATGGAACTGCCTGGAAGGGTGAGTCAGCATTGCCGCTACCGCTTGAGTTGCTCAGGCCAGTGGTTTTGCCACTCCCTCCTGGTTCAACTGGGCTGGTTGAGCTGGCCTGGCTGGCCCCTTCCAGGACGGCTTCCCTTTCGCATGGACTTCCTCCGATGGTTTCATCTAACCGTAAGTGCTCTTTTAGGTTGGTTAGATTTTCTGGATTTACATTTAATGGTTCATTTCCACACCCTTTTTTATTTATTTGTGTTTTCCCCCCTCCTTGGTTTTGTTTTCGTCAATTTTTATTATTTGAGGTTGCACGGTTGTTTTGCGCTAGATATTTTGGGAACAAAACTGGTCTATGTGCCGCTTCCACTCTCTTCCATCGTCCACGGTTAGTCAGTAGGACCAGGGGCCTCTTACTTGTGTGATTGTGGCTGAAAGCCAAAGAGGGTCCCCAGTAAAATTCTTTGCATTGACTAGGTCACCAATTTCAAAGGTGCGGTATCAGCTGGACGAGTCGGGGGGTTTCTCACAAGTGTAATTTGGGTTCAATCTATCTAAATGAGATCTGAGTTTTCTCCCCATTAATAATTCTGCCGGGCTCTTGTTTGTTGTACTACTGGGAGTGATGTGTTGTAGTGTAAGTAAGCAGTTCAGCTTGTCTTGGACAACCCCACGGTCCATTTTTTCAAGGCCTTCTTTTCTAAATCTGACCATTCGTTCGGCCCTACCATTCAGGGTAGGCCGCAGGGTGGGTCGGCACGGTTAGTGTATGGCGTATACCCAAAGATACTAAGTACTGTTCAAATTGTATAGCCCTTAGTTGTGGCCCATTGTCGGATACTAGCACATCAGGTAAACCATGAGTTGCAAACATTTTGTTTAGCTGTTTTATAACAGCGTCGGTTGTTGTGGATGACATTACTATAACTTCCAACCAATTTGAATATGCATCCAATGACTATTAAAAACATATTGTCCCAAGTTGGTCCTGCAAAATCAATATGGATTCGAGACCAAGGGCCTCGTGGGGTCTCCCAGTCCCATATGGGAGCTTGCGGTGGTGTGGGTCTAGCTCTCTGACACTTGTGGCATGTTGCAACCCAGCGTTCAATATCCTTGTCTAAACCAGACCACCAGACATAGCTTCTGGCCAGGCTTTTCATTTTTACTATGCCTGGGTGGCCCTCATGTAACATGTCCAACACTTCTTCTTGCAGTTTGGATGGAATTACCACCTGATCTCCCCACAATAACACCCCTTTTGTCTTGACAGTTCAGTTTGTCCAGTCCGAAAAGATTTAAAACCTTCAGTCTTTTGGCTTTCCGGCCAGCCTTTACCTACCCAAGTCAAAACGCGGGCAGTCAATGGGTCTTTCGCCGTGGATCTGGTGACATCATTCGCAGACAATGGGAGTTCAGGGCAGGTTTCTAGTTGTAGGGTGGCGGTGGTTGTAGCTGGGTGGTCCTCTATTGTTAGTAACGGTGCTCGGCTTAAAGTGTCTGCATGGGTGATCTGTTTCCCAGGTCGATGTAGCAAGGTATATGAATAGGTGGCCAGGAATTCTGACCACCTAGTCATCCATGGAGATAGAATGTTCGGTGTGGGTTTGTTCCCAGCCAAAATCCCCAGTAACGGTTTATGGTCAGTTACAATGGAAAATGTCCGACCATAGAGGTATTTGTGAAAACGTTTAACTCCAGCGATGATTGCCAGGGCCTCTCTGTCTAGCTGGCTATAGTTGCGTTCCGCTTTGGAGAGCGTTTTCGAGTAAAAGGCGACGGGTGCCTCTTTCCCGTCAGGTAATTGGTGGCTCAGGATGGCACCGACTCCAAAAGGTGAGGCGTCGCAGGTAACCGTCAAGGGAAGTGTATTACTAAACTGAATAAGAATGGTGTTTGAGGTTAACAAGTCTTTTATGCTTTGAAATGCTTTTTGTTTTTTGTGACCCCAAGTCCAGACAGTTTTTTTATCCAGCAAATGATGCAATGGTTCTGCTATCATTGCTTTGTGGGGGAGGAATACGTTATAAAAATTGATCAGACCCAAGAATGCCTGTAAGTCCATTTCATTTCTAGGCCTGGGTGCGTCTTTAATTGCTTTGACTTTTTTTTCTGCTGGGTGAATACCTTGTTCATCAATTAAATACCCTAAAAATTCGATGTGGTCAGTAGCCAGGCAGCATTTTTCCTTTTTTACTTTCAGGCCGGATTCTCTAAATTTTGTTAGCACTTCTCTTAGTCTTGCTTCTAACTGGGTTGTGTTTTTCGCTGAAATTAGGATGTCATCAAAGTATGGAACGACCCCTTTTATTCCGTTTAATAGGCATTCCATGAGGCTTTGGAAGACGCCTGGGGCAACGCTCACTCCGAATTGAAGTCTGTTACATTTGAATGCCCCTCTATGAGTTACTGTTGTTTGTGCCTCGGCCAGTATTGGGTCTACTGGAAGTTGCTGATATGCCTGAGCCAAATCGAGTTTCGCAAAAAATTTTCCTCCCCCAAGTGAGTGCAGTAAGTGCTGCACGACTGGTACCGGGTATGCGCTTTGCTGCAGCGCATGGTTCAGGGTAGCCTTGTGTCTCCGCAGATGCACACAGACCCGTAAGGTTTTACAGGTGTTACTATTGGAGTCTCCCACCTAGCATGGTCAATTGGTTCTATGACCCCTTGTGCAATCAATTTGTTTAATTGCTCATCTATTTTGGGCTTTAATGCAAAGGAGACTCGTCTGGCTTTTAACCTTCTTGGTGCTAGCTGGGGATCTAAGCTAAAGGAAATTGGGGTCCCCCAGTACCTGCCTAGAGTGCCATCAAAGAGGTCCTGGAATTTGTGCAGCAGGTTCTCTTCCCAACCGCTTGCGGCTATTCGGTTTACTCCGGTCATCCCGATGCCCAATGGTGCGAACCATTCAATGCCCAGAAGGCTGGGACGGTCTCGGTCGACTATAGTTAGTGGCAGGACTTCAGCGTGTTGTTTGTAAGTGACTTTGAAGTGCCCCAGACCTACCACGGGAATCCTATTTCCCTGGTAGTCTTTGAGAATTAATTTTTGTTTCTTGAGTTCTTTTTGTCTTATGTTTGGAACCAACCGCCTTATTGTGTTCCAAGACACCATTGATAGGAAGGATCCTGAGTCGACCTCCATTTCACAAGGGCTTCCTTCAATGGTCACTATAATTTTGACTTTTCTCCCGCTTTCTGTCTGTGCACTTCCTATAGCGACAGTCTGGTGAGTTTTTTCTCGGTTGCTGGTTTCCTTGCTGCGTTCCCATTATCTATCGGCTTGCCTTGGGTCAGTTCTTGATGGGGAATTACCGTGTGTGCTAGGAATGCTGTTCTTATGATTTCGGCAGACTCTTTCGATGTGTCCCCTCTTCTTGCAAGCCCGACAGATGGCATCAAGGAACCTACACTTGGCTCGGGGGTGGTTTCCACCGCAGCCAGCACATTCCCACCAATTTCTTCTCCTTTCACGCCTTTTTCTGTTTGCGTAAAGGTGATGGACCTCATCGTCATCTTCTTCCGTGTCTGATGACTCGTCTAGGTCTTTGTGGTGTGTGGTTGTGGCAGCTTGCTTCTTCCCTCTGGGTAGGGTTGTCGTGTCAGTATTGGCATTCATCAGTTTCATTATGGCCGCTGATTTCTTCACAGCTTCTGCAGCGGTGGCTTCCGTGATTGCTTCTGCCACAGTTATGTTATGTCTGTTTAATAGTTTGCTTTGTAAAGTAGAGTCCTTTAGACCTAACACGACACGATCTTGCATGGCCTCATCCATATTCTGGAACTCGCAGGCTCCTCCCAGATGGTGGAGAGCTGCCACAAAATCCGCAATGGTCTCGTCTTCCCTCTGGTCTCTTTTATAAAACTCGTGTCTCTTAATAAGATTTGAGACAACCGGCGCATAGTGAGCCTTTAGCATTCGGTTAAGTTCAGACCAGGTCATCTGTTTCACGTCTCTGGGCTTTGCCAATGCCTTTGCCATTTTGAACACGGCTGGCCCACAATGTGTTAGGAAGACAGCCCTCTTTCGCTGATCCGAAATTTCCTCCATTTCGTTGCTCTCCAGAAACATCAGGAAGCGATCGATATAAGACTCCCAATCTTCTTCATTGGGGTTAAATGGTGCGGGCGGCACGTTGCTACCAGCCATTTCATCTAGCGTGGTTGTTTTCTCGCCATGTGCTCGGTCTCCACTTTAGGACGATCCCATCCTCGTTGCCAGTGTTCCGTCCGGAAAAGAAGTGCAGTAGACCGGGTTCCAACAAATAACACTTTATTAGTTAACAGCAACAGTAACGGAACATTGGCTCAAGCCGCGGCAGCCCTTTTTATAGAGGCTTGTCTGCTGGCTTGTAGCCAGTGACATTGTTTTAACTTTGCCGCCTTTGAACGGCTCCTTGGATTGGATCCTAATGAACCAATCCACTACTGGCCTTTCTGGCCAATCAGAAAAGACTACTTGGAACCTTCCAAGTTATACAGAACACATTTCATATTTAGTTTTAATATTTGTTTCATTTAAAAATATATTCTATTCTTGAGGAAATAAAAATACAAAGTTTTAAATACAAATTTGAGGAATCTTCAAACATTATTGTTATTCACTCGTGTTAAAAAAAAATTGACAAGTCATCTCATGGATACTGGTTAAAAAGTTAGCAAACCATAAGAATAAAAGAAAATTAACGTATTATTTCTCGAAGAAGAGGGAGTGATCCGTTTTGTTTTTCTTTTGCTTTCTTTTGGCTGAAATTGAGGCAACTGCTAACAGCAGTTTTTTAGAAATGTATAGTAAAGTATGAAAATATACCTTTTAAAAATAATAAGTTGGCTTCTCGTAAGCAAAAATATTCCCTGACCGGGAATCGAACCCGGGCCGCGGCGGTGAGAGCGCCGAATCCTAACCACTAGACCACCAGGGAAGCTGCAATAAGCTTTTTCTTTAGTCCTGACATAGTCCAAATGGGGCATTCTATATCTTCTGATAAATGCAATTATTTTCTGTCAAATTACAATGGAAAGAAAATATAGGAAATATAGTATTATTCAGAAACTTTAAACCTGGGTTTTTCCCAGCAAGCAGAAATATAACCTGAGGCTTATTTTCTATTAAACGCTAGGATAAAGCATTCAGGAAGAGCTGAATCTTAAAACAAAAGGGGAAATGGGGAGCGGGATTCTTTTCTATGCATCCGACCTTAAATTCTCTACCCCGCAAAATGCTTCTTCGCTAGCAAAGGGAAAGTGAAAATAAAATAAAAGGTGAATGCATCCGGTCAGGATGAAAAGATGTTTAAAAGGTATATTTCCCTTGTTTTCTCGACATATAAGTTTGATACGCTTTTGTTGGACATGTACTGAGAAAAAAGCTCCATATTAATGTGAAGAAAAAGGGAGCTGTCAGAAGTGGGATTTGAACCCACGCCTCCATTCGGAGACCAGAACACCCAAGTACAGGGAAGGAACGAAGCCTTGAGTCTGGCGCCTTAGACCACTCGGCCATCCTGACACTCACTTGGTAGGTTTCTGAAAAGAGGCCCTTTATGCTTCCATTTTGTTCCGCAAACACAAACTGAGATTTGATTTTTCTAAAGATTCACGTTTCCTCGGAAAATTAATACGCCACGGTAAATATTTAGGCAGCCACAAAGCATAACTACATCACAATTGGTAAATTAAACATCCAATCAAGCCACTAGATGTTTGGACGATGTTTATCGTTCCTGGGGCCAAATAGTTCCAGTTCCAACTGGGTTCTTTTTATTTTAGTAAAATTAAGAGTTCTTTTTAAAAATAATCCCTAGTGCTACCACTTCCTAATTTACTGATATTATTATAAAGTTGGTCACAGCCGTAATTTGACAGGCTGTAGGACAAACTCAACAAAAATTCATTTTCATGGCATGACTGTTGTGAATTCCTAGTATTATCCTTTTGATACAACTTTAAGTCAAAGTTGATCAAACTTTAAATCAACTTTAAGTCAAAGTTTTAGGTAGCTGGTTAAAATAAAAACCCAGAGAAAAATCCCCCAGAGAAAAGAAAACACTTAAAAAAAATCATATATGCAATCATTGAATATAGTTGCTAAAATCCTGGTTTATTGGCGATACATACATATTGTACATAATATGATGTTCCTTTCTCTTTTTGCAAACAACTCACAATTATTTCAAACATCTATTTAACCATGGCTCATCTTTCTTAGCCTTGAGGTTCTGACTTAGAGGCTGATGAAATTGTCTTCAAAAATACAGGCCATTGTCCACTCATCACTTTTAACTTCCTTCCTATTTTTTGGAATAACAATTGTGGAGGTTAAAGATAGTGCCTTAGGAAAGGTAGACAGCAGGATTTCTTATGCTTAAAAGGGCAGGAAAATGGGTTAAAGTTTCTTGGATATTTCTACAGATGTTCGATCTTCTCCCTTTGGCTCCCTGGGAGGGGAGAAGGGAAGATGTTTCTCTGAGCACATTCAGTGCTGGTGGACTCGGCCGAGTGCTTGGCCAATTCCTTTGTCACGGCTTCCTTCAAGGCAGCTTGAACATCTGTGCCACTGATGTTGGACAGCTCGTTCTTCTGGCTCAAGTTCTCCACCTCTGTGGCCACATGGTCATAGACATCAGTCAGCAAGGTCTTCATCAGGCTCCTGGCCTTGGCCTCCATCCTCACTTTGGGCATCTGCTGAAAGACCTTGGCGGCAAAGAACCTTGGGGAGCAGATCCTCTCTGGACCACTGTCCGCTGGCTTGGTGGCAGAGGATTGCTTGACCCGACGCTTAGGACGAGCCTGGTGCTTCTTCTTTTTCCTAGGCTGCAGTTTCTTCTGCTTCCGCTTAGCTAGTTGGTGCTTCTTTTGCATTTTCTTTCTCTTTGCATCTCTGGCTTTCCTTTTGCCTTGCTGTCTGGCAGCCATTGTTCTTTTCTCTTGAAGCCTCTGCTTGAAATGTTGTCAGATTTTTGAGACAATGTCACTTCTAGGCAGCATCATGCAAATGGGGCTATACAGGGAAACCTGATTGGTTGGCTATCTTTGCCTTTGTTATAGCTAAGGTGTCATTGTTACATTAAAATGGTGATCAACAGTTTGACGGCCATTGCTATACAATGATATAATACAGTGCGGTTTCCCCTCCTTCATCAATGTATCCTAAAATTACATTGTAGGCCACAACGTACTTTGCTATTCATTCATGAATAGGTTGCTACCCTTATGTTTTCTAACTCTCAAACAGGAAGTATTGAACTGGCAGTGCCACTAGGAAATTACTAGTGTTAACAAGCTTTCTGTTTCTTCATATTGCCAGGTCCTGCCCCAATCTAAACCATTTTTTGTCATGTTTTTCAAACCCATGGTGTGTGATTTAATTTGGAAATCTGGTCTGGGTGCAAAACTGAAGAGATGTGCTGATTATACAATAGTAACTAATGCAGACACATGAAAGTGTGATAAAAAAAACATGAGGTCAATATATTAGCAATTAGTTATAGCTTCAGAATAAGTCCAAGGTCATGCAGGTATGGAATTTGGATTTAAGGAAGGTGGGATCAATTCAACAAATGGATTGTGATCAAGATGGCCTCTGTCTTGGAGCCGAGGTATCCTCAACCATTTCCCACCCATCCCATAAACCACCTGAATGTAGCTGTTTTTACTGGTAACACACATGTACTATGTTCACATAAAAGGCAAGGGCCTCACCATCTTGACTTTTTTAAATCCCCTGCAGACACCCTTCGTTCTCAGTTCAATAGACTGAACAATCTGCATCTAAATTTGTTTCAAGAAGCCACGTAAGATGGCTGATGCCCTGATTGTTTCCTAGGAAGGAGAACATTGGTATTTCTGAGACACACCAATCATTTTCATTCACAAATAGGGTTTGAAGGGCTCAAAGCAGTACCATAGTTCCCTGGTAATCCCATTCCTGTTCCTAAACAAACCCAGATACTCAAGTTATGTTGCAAATATGAAATCTTCCATTTGGGTAATCATCACAAACTCACTACATGGTGACTTTAACTAAACCTCCAAATCTCATAACAATTTTCAGAAGTGCTACATCTACCTTTTTTTCCCCGCCCTCTAGTGTTCAGTGTGCAAGAGGGTTTGTGTTCAAGTCACACTGTAGCTGACATTACTTAAAAGGAAAGAAAAACCACATGAGCATTAAATGACCTGATAAAACCCCATTTTATTGTACTCCTAAGAATAAGATGTTTCTTTTCCAAAGATTTTTTTCCAGTGATGTGAGGAGTTTTCTGCAGGTCAGAAGGTTGTTGGTTCCTGTGCTTGTGTGAGATGTTCCTCAAAAAGGAAGAGATGATCAATATCTTTAGAGTATTGTCTGGACTTTTCATCAGGTGGAAACTAGATGTTGGGGGGGGGGGCGTTTTGAAGGCTGGCTCACTCTCCCCTCCTCTTGTTTGTAGATGTCACAAGGGCCAACCAAAGAAAATAGGAAGGAGCAATTCTAATAGCGTCGTGGCTCTTTGCGTATAGTTTGGACCAAATCCATGGCGTGCTTTTTGCGCATCACTTTCTTTAATGCATTTTGTAATTCCTTGGAGCCAATGGTACAGCTCTGCTTGACTCTCTTGTTACACTGGGCCTTCTCAGACACATTGTTGTAGAACTTCCTTATGAAGGAGATCATCTTTCCCTTTGCTTTGGTTGATATGGGTATTTTGTCCTGATGCAGCCGACGCAGGACTTTAGAAACAAACTCATCATAAGGTCGCTTCAGACCTGGCTTTTGAGGCCCACCTAGCTTTCTCACCATTATTGTGCCCTGCTTGCCTTGTTTTCTACGTTGCTTTCTGCACTTTGGAAGCAGCTTTCGGTGTGTTCTCTTTCTGCCTCTAGCCTGCTTCTTTTTCCTTGGAAACTGGGCCCTGCACTTTGGTCTGCGAGCAGCAGCCATTGCCCCAATGTTTCCAAGTTGTTTCAGTTTTTTCCACCTGAGAAAGCCACTGTGCCTTTGAGTTTTGGTTTCATTTAGTGTCTGGAGCTCCAGTGCTCTTCATCCCACTGATAGTCTGCTGGTGTGCTAAGAGTTGCAAGTTCTGATGTAGGAAGGATATCCAATCAGGTTCAAGTATATCATAATGTACTTCTTGCGCTTACTCTTTGACAGGGGCCAACAGAAGACATTGTGACACCTTAGCTGCTCATTGGCCCTTGGCAGAATCAAGATGAAACTCAAGCAATGCCATGAGAAATGTTAATCACTGTGCATCAATTTTCACAGATCATAAAGTGTTAATTTTTAGTTTCCAAAACTCTCCCCTAAGAATGAATAACCAAACTATGGTATAATGTTAAAGGTTTTTTTAAAGACGCTTAAGTAGTAAAATATAAATATTACATTAAGAGGGTTGTATTTTCAATTTGAACTGAGAATGACTTGCAAGCAGAACATGTTTCATCACTGAGCTATCTTCTTCCCTACAATCTGCAAATTTCATTCTACTTCAGAATTGAACTAGAAATCCCAAGTTGCAGACTAATATTTGAAAATAGAATAAAACATGGTTTATTTTACTGAGAAACAACTTTGTTTAATGCTGACTTCCCAGATTCTAAGACGCCCTGAGCATATTCAGTGGGAAAAAAAAGTGAAATTACTATCTTTCTAAATCCATGCAGCTCAGGAAAGACTGAGTAGAAAGATGTTTCTATGAAAATTATATAATCCCTGCACACTATGCAAAGTTTTTACTTGAGCTAAACTTTGTGTGAGCCCTCTGCCATCTTTGCTATTTAGAAGAGCCGAGAAGGCCTGCCCTTTCACTCGGCCTTTGATGTGGGAGAGTGAGACCCCTTATTTCATCATGCTTGCCATTTTTTAATCTTTACTTTTTATTTTATTGTACTTTATTTCACTGTAGAATCATTGAGTTGTTTAATAAATTATTGTTTGTCATACAGCCAGATATTCAGACTGCATTTGGAATTTTTGTCCATCTAGTGAGTCCTTCCCAAGGACCTGGGATAGACAGGTGTGAATGTTTGATTAAGTAAAAGGTATCATCATATGATACCTTTAAAGCTGCTTTTTGCAATTGACTGATGGTGAACTTGTCAATGCTCATGGTGTTCAAGTGATGTTGCAGTTGTTTTGGGATTGCACCCAAGGCACATATTGCTATTGGTACTTCCTTTGTTTTCTTTTGCCCTCACCATTCTATTTCTACAGTATTTGCAAGTCTGTGTATTTTGTTATCTTCAATAGTTCTTTCTCTTCTATTCTGCTATTTCCAGATACTGCCACATCCACTATTCAGACTTTTAAAATCTTTCTTATCAACAATTAGTATTATTATGACAGCGGAATGTTTTCACTTTTCCAAAATTTACAATAAGCAGCAAAAACCATAATTTGTCCACATCTTGCTTATCATCCATCTGAAATTATGGATCTTGAAAGGGCATTGTTCCATAGCCAGACAGAAAACAAAATTATGGGAAACACCAATTTTTGACAAGTAACATACTAATCTCAATTTATACAACAAAAAAGAAACACAAGGCAAAAAAATTGGAGAAAGATTTGAATTGCAGGAAAAGATATCTGGACATCTAGCACTGGATCCATTTCAAGTACATATAGTCAAAACTTGGATTTGAGATTCCAACAGTCATCCCACCTCCAGACATATGACCAAACTTTGGGCACTAGGAAACACGGCTGCATTTACAGCCATTTGCAGCATTCATGATTGCATAAATGTGTTTTACAAGGTTTTGTCGACAATTGGCTGAAAACTTTTCAACAAAACCAGCAAAACTGCACCCATAGCAAATCATTGGTTTGCTTAAACAATTACTGCAAAAAAAAGGTTATAAAATTGGGTCAGATATGCAGGCTCCATTATGGTCATAAGTCAAAATTCTTAAAAGGAAGTTATAAAAATGTTCAAACTATGTAGGAAAAAATCTCTGCCCTTCTAAACAGTAGAAACTGCCCTTTCACCTTACAGTGAAGAGCATCTAGTCAAGCTGAATATTTGTACATACCAGCTCTATTGTATGACTGAGTATCTCCAGACTTGTAAGACTAGATATGAGAATTGTTTTGTTGCAAATAACACTGTGCAGGATGATGATGAGAGAATATTTTAAAAATCCACAAATAGTCCTGAATTTACAACTTTTCATTTAGTGACAATTCAAATTTGCAATAGCATTTGTGACTTCTGACTGCTCCTCACACTTACATCCATCACATCCCTATGGTTACCTGATAAAATTTCAGGCATTTGGCAACCAGCATGTATTCACGATAGTTGCAGGGTTCTGGGTCATGTGATCAGTTTGCCAGCTTCTGACAAGCAAAGTCAACAGGTGAAGCTAAAGTCACTTAATAACTTCCATGATTCACTTAAGTGCAGCAATTTGCTTAACAATCATGGCAAAAGAGGAGGTAAAATATGTGGTGGCACAATGGCTAGAATGCAGTATTGCAGGCCTAATTCTGCCAGCTGCCAGCATTTTGATCCTGACTCAGCCTTCCATCCTTCTGAGGTCAGTAAAATGAGGACCCAGATTGTTGGGGGCAATAGGCTGACTCTGTAAACTGCTTAGAGAGGGCTGTAAAAGCACTGTGAAGCGGTATATAAGTCTAAGTGCTAAATGCTAAAATCAGGCATGATTCACTGAACAACTGCCTTGCTCAGCAATGGAAGTTTTGGTGCTAGCTGTGGTTGCAACTTGAGAACTATGATGAAATGTTTTCCCCTAAATTGACTTTTCATACACACCACCATCAGTGGTGAGATTCTAATTTTTTTACTACCAGTTATGTGGGCGTGGCTTGGTGGGCGTGGCAGGGAAAGGATACTGTAAAATCTCCAGGCAGAATTGGTATTTGCTGGTTCTCCAAACTATTCAAAATTTCCGCTACCGGTTCTCCATAACTCGTCAGAACTTGCTGAATACCACCTCTGGCCACTATTTATGAAAGGCTGTGAAGAGTGAACTAAAATGGGAGGTTTTCATACAGTCATTTATGAAAGCAGAGCTTGTTGGATACTGATGGTTACATTTAAAAATAAATAAGACCAATATCTTGATTTCAAAAATGGATTCAGTGACTGTATACTTCAAGACATCAACGTTAGCCTGATTTTAAAATATACAGAGAAAAGAGACTACGAAGAAAGTCCGAATGATTGTGGCCTTTTCCACCTAAAAGGATATTATAGTTTACACCAAAGGACATGGCTCTTGTCAAGGCAAGGTTCCGATCTCTTTCCTCCTTTCTAAATGTTAGCTTCGACTGCTAAGTCTGTGACGACTTAGCCAGAGTGCTGAAACAATCCGAACCTAGTCTAGGATGCGGAAGTTCTCACTCTGGTCGGGCTCGCGGTTGAAAGCAGCTGTCAGACCAGTGGAAAAAGTCCTTCGGCGACGGAACTTCTCCAGGGGAATAAATTAATGGATAACTAAACGCACCCGTAGCTCAATTTACAGCGGACCGCCTTTTTCCTTTTGCCGCTTCTTCCGATTCGCCCGCCATTGCAAGCCGCGCACGGCTCTGACCGAGAGCTGATCCAGCCCCTTCCTGTGCCGTTGCCGTTTCCAAGCCGGGCGGCAACTGCCTCCGCATCAGCGGTGCAGCGGCTTGTCCAGTCTATCCGGGATTTGCAACCTGACCCTTAAGGAACTGATCGGTTGGACGGACATCCTCGAGGTTGTCATGAGCGAAATCTCGGCTCATTCCTGACACGCTCGTCTCGCTCAGCAGCAAAGGAGCCACGCGTGGCCCAGCCAGGCATTTTGAAACTGTCCCTAAGCTCGCCTGGCAAGGCGCTGGAGAATCTTGGGACAACGTGGGATTTCCGCATGTAAATTCATGGAAACGTGTGGAACGAAGTGGAAAGCCAAAGCTGCCCGTGCGTCTCCGGCTTTGCAGTCGTAAGAACTGCCGCCTTCCCCCTCTTTCCCCCCCCCATCCCACTTCTGCGCGCGCTGCGTGTTCCAAAGCGACCAGCTGGTGGTGCAAATTCCACTTTGAAGGGAGAGAGGAGAGGACCGGAATGACCGCCGAGATTTGATACTAACAAGCGCAGAATTGGTATTCAATTGCTTGTGTTAGTAGCTCTTGGTACAAGTTAAAATCTTATCTCCTGATTAGGCTCTCAGGTATAACTAAGTCGATCTTGTTGTTCCCGAGTTAAATATGCCTCTGAGGGTGGAAGAATAAAAGAATGATGGATTCAGTAGAACGTGATCCTTCATAAATAGTAAAAATTCACAATATCTAGTGTACTTTATTTTACGACTATTAGATAAAGATTTTAAGGCTTTTCCACTAGGTGCTGGAACATCCTTTTCAACTTCCTGTCTTTTGCTTTAGCTCACTCTCAATTAAAAAAAGACAATTACTATTAGACACTTCTTGAAGATTCATCTACCTTTGAAAAAAGTGGGATCAGATAAATGTATGGAAGTGATACTGGTGACTTTGGAAAAATAACACAGTTTGGCAGCCAAAATAACACTGTCTGTAGGCAGCCAAAAGTAGGCATAATGTGTAGGCAGCCAAAGGTAGGCAGCCAAAGGTAGGCATAATGTGCCTACCACATTACTCCAGAGATTTGCATTTTGCTTGCTACAAAATGAATTCTGTACATATATGTGCACCCAAGTAGGAACACATTTTACGTTGTGATACTATAGCTCTCTTCCATGAGCATGGGGTGCTCTTAGTTCAGAATTATTAGTGACAAAAATCCAAAATTGGGGTCTACAATATGGAACAGAAATCTTGCTGTTTATGTGCGACCAGGAACATGGGATAACATCTTGTCCTCTTCCTCAGCTTAGATTGCCCATTGATCACCTTTTTCTAGGCAGTGATGTCATCTAAAGTCTTCTGATGTTGGAGTCAGAGCTGGAATATCTACAACTGAAACGGAAGGCAGAGCTGTCCATGCTCACCAGAGCCACTGGACCTTTCAACTATGGCTGGAGACAAATCTCTCTTTGTGGGCATGTAATTTATTTATGATCCAGTGATTATTCTATGCAGATTCCTAATCTCATCTGTCCAGTTCAGTAAGATGATGGAGCATAGACGCCAGCGCCGCCAGCGGGCCTCTGAGATTATTCGCAAGCAGAAACGTAAAGAGCTGGATGCCCGACGCAGTAAGTGCCGAATTCGTATCGGAAGCCAGCTGGAACAGTGGTGTCAGCTCAAAGAGCAGCTAGGTTTTTCTCTCCATTCCCAGCTGGCCAAATATCTGCTTGACAGGTGAGACTTTGTGAGCAATGATTATTTCTACTTCTGTTAGTTTTGTCCAAATATTAAGTAAACATTCAACATTAAAGTCTATGAATTTAAATGAAGGGCTGTATGACATGCCTCATGCTACTTTAATGGGAGATTGAACTGCTTGATTAGGGGGCAAATCTTGCAATCTTTTTGCTATTTTAGAGGAAGAGAATGTCAAGTTGAGATTTCACCGTTGAGAAAACATATGAATAAGCTCACAGAGAAAGAGTTGTTCCCATCATCAGCCATTCCCATTCTCATTTTGGGATACTCTAACGCCTTCTTCCTGTTCTTATTTTGTTCCAATCTTTAATCTTTTCTTTTATGTACACTCAGAGCATTTTCACCAAGACAGATTCCTTGTGTGTCCAATTACACTTGGCCAATAAAGAATTCTAATTCTAATTGGCATGGGGAATTTTAAAAGAGAAGCTGGCAGAAACAGTAGGAAATGTTTGGTGTTTCTTAAAATTGGCAGCTGTCAGATAAGTGGACTTCAACTCCCAAAATTCCACAGATAGCATAGTTACTCCTCAGAATTCCGACAATTGAAGTCCATGGAAATTCCACATTTGAGAAGATTCCAGTGCTGCTGATTTTTATTATTAAAATTGTCTTGTATGCTAGATGTGGTTTAGAGATTATTATTGCTCATATATTAGTATAATTTGTTCTATCTGCTCACTCTTCCTCTTATCTTTCTTTTGTAGGTACAGTTCACATGCCTCAGTACTGAAAACAGGTAAATACCTTACAGGTTATCTATAGTCTATTATCTATAGAACAGTAGTCTTGACTTATAATTGCAGTTGAGCTCAAACTTTCTGTTAAGACAGCTGTTAAGCAAGTTGCACTCCATTTTATGACCTTCCTTGCCACAGTTATTAAGCAAATCATAGCAGTTAAGTTAATAACACAGTTGTTAAGTGAAACTGGCTTCTCCATTGACTTGCATGTCAGAAGGTCGCAAAAGGGGATCACATGACCCTGGGACACTGCCATCGTCATAAATGTGAGTAAGGTGCCACATGTCTGAATTTTGATCATGTGACCATGGAGATGCTGCAACAATTGTAAGTGGAAAAATGGTCATAAATCACTTTTTCCAGTGCTGTTGTAGCTCCAGACGGTCACTGAATGTTATCAGTCAAGGACTATCTGTAATTATATAGTTCCTTGAACTGAAATTCAGTTTCTGTTTGCTTGAGCCATGGTGGTGCAGTGGTTAGAATGCAGTCTTGTAAGCTTCTTCTGCTGACTGCCAGCTGACTGCAATTTGGCAGTTTGAATCTCACTAGGCTGAAGGTTGACTCAGCCTTCCATCCTTCCGAGGTGGGTAAAATGGGGACCCAAATTGCTGGGGGCAATAGGATGACTCTGTAACCTCTTAGAGAGGGCTGTAAAGCACTATGAAGTAGTATATAAGTCAAAGTGCTATTGCTATTCTCCTTTTGAGATCAAAAATAGAATTGAGAACTTAAGGATGGGGAATTTCACACTGAAGTTTTGCTTCCCCATTAAAGCTGTCTCTTTTTTTTTTCTCTTCCTTTCTTCAGGATCAGACAGCTCCTGTGCTGATCCCATCGCTTTTCCTTCGGAGGAATTGCAACGTCTGGTTGTCCTTTCTCACAATCACAGCCAGGAATGTGGCTTCATCCCTAATGTGAAGACTGCTTTGCTGGAGCAGGAGAGAGTCTGCAGCCAGCTGGAATGGGAGTGCCTGGCTGGTCACACCTTCACCTGGAGTCCCCCTGCCTCAAAGATCAGCCCGCCACCCTTTTGCCAAACAGTTGCTGGTGGCAGAGAGGAGCAAGAGGAGGAAGCAAACATGACCAAGCTTAGCTCCCCACCCTCTCTGGTCACCAGATGCCGGCGCTCCCTCCGCAAGGCAGCAGCAGCCCATGCCATTTCATTAGCACTTGCTTCCAGCTCGCCCTGTCCTGTGGACGAGCCAGAACCATCTTCCCAAGAGGACGAGGAATGTGTTACAGACAGAGAGAGGACGATGTGTTTGTCTCCTGCCAGTCTGCCAGGTCTGGACAAGGAGACAGAATTAGTGTGCAATACAAATTCGGATGATAGAGGTGAGGAGAGTTGGTGGAGGAGCCACAAATGGAATTGGGAATCTGGAAGGCAAGACTTGTGTTGGGCAAAGGCCGGTTGGTAGGATATGCAAAGGATGCAGGAGGGGCAGAGGTGGGCCAGGGTCAGGTTTTTCTTATGGGATATCTGGGTTGTGGGTAGAAGTTTATTTCTATGAAGGTTTTGAGCCTGTCAATAACACTTTTACTGTGTATCCAGTAATCCTAAATAATCTTAGTCCAAAATTACTAAGAAAGAGAAAACCCTGAAAAATACCAGTGAGGAATCAAGATCTTTTTCCTCCCCCCACTAAAATTAAGACTCTAGTTTTTACAACACTGAAGGCGAGGGACATGCATTTTGAAAAAGAAAGGCAGCCTGAAGTTGGAAATGGGATATATTGAGACTGGAAGGAATGTCACTGATGTTGAATAAAAAACCAAACAAATGCACTTATAGGGAATATTAACCTAAGGAAATCCTTTGTAGTTTTCAAAAACATCTCTGTCTGATTGCCTAAAGGAGATTCTTATTCACCAGTGCTAACCAGGGAAGAGACTATTAAAAGCAAACCAAGTAGATATATTTTTTAAAAAAGAAATATGAGCTAGAGAAATAGTCTTGGAAGTGATTTTATGTCCACTGTTGAGTTTCAGCATCCAAGCTTCTTTTAAATGACTACTTTAAAAAGACTGCAGGTTCTCTTCTCTCAATTTGACACTGCTGTTTTCTGTTGTAGAAGCTGCACCAAATGAGATTCCAGATAGCACTGAAGCTCCAGGACCAGAAAGGTACATTTCTTCTCTCATGCCATCCAAAATGGAACTTGCTTGCCATGCTAGATGTTGAGGGCAAATGGCTTTCAGATTTACAAGATTGACAGTGTCAAATAAAAAATGTAAAAATGACATTTGCCAAAGAAACCTGGTTCAAAAGGCACCTTGGAAAAACATTGAGGAAGAATAATGACCTTAGGCCTCATAAGAATAATAAGAATAAGAATAATGAACCTCCACAATCATTCTATATAAAAAATATATTCCTGGTTTTCCTTTGTGTGTGTGATTGTTATTGTTGTTGTTATTATTATGATTGTAGAATAAATTCCTGAAATTTTTAAATGTATATCCTTAAATGATTGGGGTTTGGATATTTTTAATGATTGATTGTGCTTTCTAGTTGATGTCAACTTTTAGCAATCATATACATAGACCTTTCCAGAATGATCTCAGCCTGTCCATTCATTACTACAGTCAATACATGAATATGTCCAACCTCAATATGTCTGACTTTTGAAAGTTTTTCCTTATTTTATCGTATCTATTTCCATCTTCTGTTTCTACAGATATCATTGTAATATGGCTTCATGCCTCTTCTAACATCAGTATAAAATTATTTGTTTAAGTTTTTTAATGCTATCTTCATTTTCTTGGATTGGACATCTCTTCTCAGCAATTTCCACCATTTGTTCCAACATTCAGTGTTATTATTTGGTCATCGACTACACTGCTATATCCTTCCTGCCTCTGAAAGCTATGCCAAGCCTTCTTTGTTTTCATGCCCTGAACAACAAGCAGTGTTATCTTCTGACTGAAAATGTCCAATTCTGGTCCATTTCAAACTAATGGTGTCAATGTGTGTGTAGTCAATTTGTTTCATCATTCATTTTTTTGAGTTTTTCATGGTTCTTATGTTCCATATTCTCACCATAACTCTCTTTGTAATTCCATATTTTCTTTTTTTGTATGGCAACATCTACAACTAATTCCTGAAGGTTTTAATCTAGCCACATCTTAAACACCATCAGTACTTCTCATAATATATTGAGTGCCATCTGACATGACAAACCCATCATCAAACATTTTATCTTGCTGTTTATGGGATTTTCTTTGTAGAAAATATTGCCTTATCCAGTGCAGTACTAAGTTATGCCTTTGCCATTGTCACTAAAGTGATAATCTGGTGCAGCATTTTATCATATCATAACTGCCTGTATTGATGTCCTGCTTGCTTTAGCTGGGAACTAGGATGATCTTCGTGTCTTGAGTAATCGTGCTAAGAATATATTATCTTGGCATTTTGTCTCTGTTTTTTATTCATCCTTTCCAGGAACACACACAAACCCACCGACCCTTGCCACAATGAGGCTGTATAGCAGAATTTGAGTTGTACCAGATTTTTTCCATCCCCCATTTATCACCAATGGGGGAAGGTAGGAGTGGAACTAATAATTTTTCTAATTGCTTCAAAAGCTAGTGTAAGAAATAAAAACTAATCCTCCAGGTACTGCTGCTCACAGCATCTCTGACAGAAGGATTCCAGGTTTAGTTTTTTACCTCAGTCTTTTCCAACTTTGTGTTCTCTAGATAGTTCAGAAAGTTCAGCAGTACCTACATATTGGCAGGGGAATTCTGGGAGTTGAAGTCCATATAGGAGGATGACCACTGGGGGAAAGCTGCTTCAGATCTCTAATTAAAATAATGTGAGGCTTGATTTGACTTATAACTCCTACCATTCTTGGCCAATAGCCACATCAGCTGAAAAGGAGGAATGTACCAAACTAAACAAGCCAAGGTTCATCCAGAATGAAGGATTCTTTGTGGACTGAATCTTGGCCTTTCATGTTTTGTATTTTCTTCAGGATTTTAACTCTGCTAGAGGAGACTCCAGAATCAGTGTCTGGTCCACCAGAGGGGGAGGAAGCAGAAGATTTCACAGAGGAAGATAATATGATATACATGGATGACCTGCGAGATGAAAATTATCAGCCTTCCTTGGATAGGTAATAAAATTAGAAGATTTTAAATGGAGCAGAGTCCACTTCAGTGTGGATAATGAGAGATCAACAAGGAAGTACTTTCTTTAATCATTTGTGTACTACTTCATATGCAACTCCTACCAGGTAACCTATGGAATAGAAGATTTCTTCCCAATCTTAACAATTTAATGGTATGTGGATTTCAACTCCTAGAATTCTGGGAGTTGAAGTCCACATATCTTAAAGTTGTCAAGGTTGAGAAACATTGGAATGGAACATCTCAAATGAATACTCAGGACAAGTGATTTTAACAATATAGACCAGTTAAAATTAAATAAATCAATAGCAAGGCAGTGCTATTATAAATCAATAGCAAGGAAGTGATTTAGCACTGCCTACCTTTGGAATATTATGCAAACTTCCCATTCTATTTACAGTCCTGGGATTTCTTGATAGACTTCCATTCAAGTATAACTGGGTCTTTTAAGAACAGTCAAGATCATATTTGTCAGCCCAAAGCCCTTGTGTAGAGATGTTTGTTTTATGATTGACTGATTTGAGTCATTGATTGATTCTATGTTTTTTTATTGCCTTTTTAGCCCCGTTTTCATAAAAATAAATCCCAATCTCTCTTTCTATCTGCAGGAAGCAGGCACAGGCAGGAGATGAAGACATGTCCCAAATTGGTCCTAAGAGAATCAGGTAAGTTCAGGTCCATGATTGCTCATGATATCCTCAGCCAACATGGGCCAAAAGTAGAAAGGGAAGCTTCTAGCAAGTTTAGGTAGGTTGATTAAAGCTGCAAGACTGGAAAGGATAATTGGCTTCTTTATCTATTTATTGTTTGTCCATCCATCCATTCTACTTACAAATAGCAGTTTATATGCTGTTTTGTCCAACAAGCTCAAAACAGTTTACAACAACAAAAACAATGCATCATTAAATAAAAGCCATCATTAGCAAAAGCACTTAGATTTATATGCTGCTTCATAGTACTTTATAGCCCTCTCTAAGTGGTTTACCAAGCATATTTCCCCCAACAATCTGGGTTCTCATTTTACCGACCTCAGTAAGATGGAAAGCTGAGTCAACCTAGAGCCAATCAGGATCAAACTGAAGCCAGTCAGCAGAATTAGCCTGCAATACTGCATTCCAGCCATTGCACCACCATGGCTCTTGCTCATTAGAATAAGGAGGAGCAGCTGCACCCAAAGGAACAACTACAACATCCAAAGAAGGAGAAGAGCAGCTAGGAAGGCCCACCGTAGCTTTTCAGGACACCTTTACAAAAGTTCTTAAAAACCTAATGGATTATTGAAATTGCCTTCTTTTTGGAATCAAGGAGATTTCAAGAGTTATACATTAAAACCATGTAGTGAAATATTTTGGGAAAAGCTGCTTCCCCAAAACTGTTAATTAATTTATTTTGCTATCAAATGAATTTGATTAAAATCACACTGGCTGCAATTTAAGTAAATGAGATATGTAACTTTCTTTGTCCATATTATATTTGACCCATCAAGATCTCTAAACAATCCATGGTTGTTTCCATTGGGGTGGGAGAGATATCCATAAAATTCTTCTGTATGTTGAGCTAAAGTACCCAAAGTTTGTGTTCAATAGTTCTACAATTCTGTTGCGTATCTTCAGCCTAGAGATTTGACATTTTTCCTCTTCCTTTTGGCTTCCCTGTCTCTTCTGTCTTCTCCTTTCTTCATAGGAAGGCAGCCAAGCGAGAAATTCTCCTTTGTGACTATGATGGTTGTGGGAAAATTTTTTCCAATCGCCAATACTTGAATGTAAGTGATGGAGAAAAGGCAGTGATCACCAGTCTCTTGAGATGGATACAAATGACTGACAGAACTTCCATGTTTCATTTTAATTTTTCAAAGTGTCAGTACTTTGAAGGCAAGCAACAGGGTTATGCCCCATTTGTTGGCATCTTCTGGACCAGGAGTACTCTTACAATGTAATCTTAGAATTTATACCACGAAAAGTTCCCCCTTTACTTTAGAAGCATCATCCAGAGAAATAGAAGGGATGCATGATCCAGCTACTATGGAATCTCATCTGTATGCCATATGTTACTTTTTTTTAAAAAATATTCTTTTGGATTATCTATGCCAGTGGTTCTCACCTCTGGTCCAGGATCCTTGGGGACCCTGCAATGTCATTACAGGGGATCCACCAAGGCTTGAAGAAATGTTATGATTTAAATCTTAAGTCTTGGGGGTCCATGGCCACAAAAGGTATTTAAAGGGAATCCGTAATGAAGAAAAAGTTGAGAAAACTGCTGTTCTAAGCGAAGGAACAGTACAGATTTTAGAGTGTTATATTCCCTCTGAGCTATTTTTTCCTCCATATTCCAGCACCATAAGAAGTACCAGCATGTTCACCAAAAGACCTTTACCTGTTCTGATCCAAGTTGTGGCAAATCCTTCAACTTCAAGAAACATCTCAAGGAACATGAGAAACTGCACAGTGGTGAGCAGTCTTAACAATGTGTCTTTCATCCGTATAGTGCCTGTTAAAAAAATAATAATACATTTTTTATTTTTGATTTCTACAAACATATTTTGTGAACAGCGTGGTTCCAGGGTGTTTTACATTTTAGAACAAACATGACAATGATTTCATATTGTTACTATTAACATTCTTGTATATTTTGATATTAATATAATTTTATCAATCCTAATTATTCAATATTCCCATGTGCTATTTTTGTGTCAATCTCTGTATTCTTGACATCACTTCTTTTATTATAAATGCTATATTAATAGTCATATTTGCAGTTGTTAACAAATTATATAATTATTATAACCATAAATTCATATTAATTTGTATTTTCCAATATTTATCCCCTTTTTGATTCTTGGTTGTGCTACTATTTTTTTTTATTTTTTTTTATATAAATTTTTATTAATTTTCTACAAACAGACAAACGTACAAAACATTAAAAACATCTACTCTCATATGTACTTCCGGTGTATCGGTTGGTTCATCAGTTTTGTGCATTCATTTTATAGTGTCAATTACAATTATATTGCATAACCACTCATATTGTCAATCCATATTCTAATATTACTAAAAAAAAAAAAAAAAATCTTTTTCTGACTATACTTTTAATCATTCATGCTTTGTGAGATAACAATACTTCAAACAATTTATTCTATAACTTATCATATGATCATAACAAATCAATCCTAAAAACCCTTCATATATATAATATTAATGCTCTATTATTGTATTTTATCATCTAACCATTGATAAAAATAACCCCAAATTGCATAAAATTGTTTATCTTCTTGTTCTCTAATTTCAAATGTCAATCTACTCATCTCAGCACATTCCAATATTTTCTCAATAATTTCTTCCTGCAATGGTATTTTCTCATTCTTCCAATTTTTAGCAAATACAATCCTAGCCGCTGTTAATACATTTACAATCAAATATTTCAAGTCTTTATTATATATATCAGGTAAAATTCCCAATAGAAAGATCTCTGGTTTCAAGTCTATGTGTTTCTTGTCATTTTTTCCAACCACATGTGAATTTTAGTCCAATATTTTCTGGCGTTCTCACAAGTCCACCACATGTGATAGTATGAGCCAGGTATCTGATGACATTTCCAACATTTTTCAGATTTGTTCTTGAACATTCTTGCTATTCTTGTCGGGGGAAGGTGCTATAAAACATCTTATACAAGTTTTCTTTATATGCTATTGACATTGTCATTTTATAATTTTGAGACCACAATTTTTGCCATTGCTCTAAATCAATTCCATATCCAAAATTCTTCCCCCAAGCAATCATAGTTTCTTTAACTTGTTCTTCCTCTAGCTTAATTCCCAATAAATAACCATAAAACTTTTTAATCACTTTCTCATCAGTACCCATCAATATCTTATCTAAATCAGTCTGTTTATCATAGAATCCTTCTGTTTTAAAATCTTCAAGATATCTTGAGTGTATTTGCGCATATGAAAACCAATTCATCCTTATACCTTGTTCCTCTAAGTTTTGGATCGTTTTAAGTCCACCCTTTTCATCCAACAGTTCCCCATATCTAACTGTTTGTTCCTTTTTATAGATCATAGGATAGGAAAAAGCTTCAATAGTCGATAACCAAACTGGAATTTTCAAGTAACATTGTTTTTTTATCTTCTCCCAATTTAACCACAAAGACTCCCGTATATAATGGTTGTGCTACTATTATATTTGAAGCAAAGTCCTTTTCTAGTCTCATTATAATACAAACAAAATAATATTCATCCTCTTTATATTTAGCAAATTATACAATTCTAATAATAATATAATCACTTTTATCTAATACTATATTTCACTATATTGTTTTTGTCTATCAGATTCCACATGTTATTTCATTTCCTGCAACACAATATTAATTTTCATGTTTATTACAGTTAGCATTTATATAACTTTAGTAATAATCCTATAATAAAATATTAGTTACATATTTATTACAGTTAACTATTGTATATCTTGTGTAATAGTGCACACATTCATGTGGAATCATTATATTTTTCCTTTTCAGCCATCGTCTCTCATTCTCATTAAAGCATTAATTAATCACTTCCTAGCTTGTCTCCCATTTTCTATCGTTTTTTGACCATTCCTCTTAAACATTCCTCCCTTCTCTGTTATATTCCATTGTCTCTTTTTCAAGTTATCTACTTTTACCACTATCCTCTCAAAACATTCTCCCTGAAATTTCATTCCCTGTTTGCATTTCCCTTAAAATACTCTCCCCTTGATTTATTGCATCAATCATTATCATTTTAAGTTTTATTTCTTTTTTATCCTTTCTTTTTATTTGTTGTTCCATCTGTTCTATTTTTCTGATTGTTCTTCCATTTGGCTCCTCCTCTTCCAGGATCTCTTGTTTTCTTTCAGTTATTTGTATCTCCATTTTCAGCTCTTCTGCCATGCTCTATATTTTATTCAAAATGTCCTCAAATCTTTTATTCATAGTGCCTTTTATGTTCTGCAGTTCCAACACAATTTTTTTACATATTCCACTCATCTTTGTTATTGTTTATTCTGTTTCTTCTGTCTAATTATCCAACAAACTTTTTTCAAACCAGAATCACTTTTGAAACTATAATTCCAATGTCCAGGAGTCCTTATATTCCAAAATTAATCAAACTATTCTTTTAGATGATCCAAGGGTAATAACTTTATAAATTTCTCTACCACTTAGGTTTTATATTATAAGTTTCTGGGGTCTTTTAGTAGTACAATTCCTTTAATTCTTTATGTTTCCTTTAATTCTAATGTGTTTAAAAGTGCCTGTAAAAAGTTTTGAACTATAGCTTTCATTGTCCTTGCAGTCTAATTAAATCAAAATGTCTTGGACCAGCCCTGGTTGTCAGTATTGGGGAGAAAAGATCTATAGGTTGCCCATATCTATTATGAAGGATTTGCCTTTAGGATCAGGCTGGCCAGTGACTTATTGTGCCCTTTACTTGCAGATAAAAGGGACTACATATGTGAGTTCTGCGCCCGCTTCTTCCGAACAAGCAGTAATTTAATTATCCACAGGCGGATCCACACCGGAGAAAAACCCCTACAGTGAGTATGCCCTCACAATGCTTTTCCCTATTGCAGAAATGACTTAAGTACAATCAGAGGGCCCTGCTGGATCACTCTCATGAAATCCAGCCTCCTTCTCACAATCATCAACTGAGAAGCCTTCCCAAAACAAAAGTTTTTCTCAACCTCACTGTCTAGGCTTCAGTCATGAATACAGGTAATCCTTGACTTACGATCATCCCAACATTCATATTTATGGTGGCTCTATTAACTTAACAGGTTAAAAAAAAAAAGACAACCGACTATCTTCCACATAGGGAGCAGAGATATTTGAATTGTTGGCTGCTCCTGAGGTAACCAGGACAATCTTACATTGTACTGATTTTCTGTTCTGCTTCAGCCAGAGCCAGCGAAAGAATTGCCTGAACTGTTGTACACAGACAATCTTTCTCTGTTGTGAGGAGGGTGGTGGGGAGAGTCAAGGCTGAATTTATCGTCTATTTCTGGCAGCCCCCTTTCCTCTTTGGTGAATCCCCCCTCCTTTTCTTTTCACACAGGTGTGAGATCTGTGGTTTCACCTGCCGCCAAAAAGCATCCTTGAACTGGCACATGAAGAAGCATGATGCCGACTCCTTCTACCAGTTCTCCTGCGACCTTTGTGGCAAGAAGTTTGAGAAGAAGGACAATGTTACTGCACACAAGAGTAGGAGCCATCCTGAGGGGGCCACTGGGCCTCCCGCACCAACACAGGAGCCGCCCCCTCTGAGCTCTCCACTTGCAGAAGAGGCAGTGGCAAACCCGGTTCAGGCTCAGCAGTGTGACATGGGGGAAAAGGTGGAGCCTCCTGCCCTTGCAATTACTGTCATCATTGAATAGGGGACCAAGCAGAAGGAGAAAAAGCAAGAGTAGAGAGAATTCCTAACATTTCCTGTAGGCCAGTTGCATTACGTCAGCAGGTTGCAGAATCAGTAAAGACACTTGGGTCCTAGCCTCTTAAAACAAGGTCCCATCAATCACAATCTTTCTCTCAGCTCCTCTGGGCTCAGTTCTGGAATAAAAGGACAATCTTAGCAATCTGCCTTGGTTGGCTCCAGAATGTCTAGTGGTGCGGCATGTCAGTTTGATGTGTTTTCCTTCCATCTGTGAGTTGAAAAAATACACTGGCATAATTTGCTCTGTATACACAGCTGGTCACACCTGTTTCGTGAATGAGGCTAGTGAATGGTGCTATTAAGCTGAAAGAATTGGGGGATTTCTCATCCAGTGGGAAAACATTAACTGTATTAATTATGCCCTTCAACGTGACATGGTGCTAGAGCTGGGGGCAGGAGACAAGTTTGGACGAATGGGTATAGCAATGAGTTTAGCCATCTATCCGCACCTTTCAGTGCAAGTACTGCTCTGCAGATCCTGGGTCAATCTGCTTGTCAAACTATAGCTAAGCCACCTCAATGTCTGGATATTTGTTTTACATAGTCTGACAGGTGAGCTGTTCTCCAGGGTCCTTTGATCAGTAGATTTGAGCCTCTGTATGGTGACTTACCTTTCAGAACTCTGTAAAAAATAAATACCCTGGTCACTGCAACATCTCTAAGAAGGACATAGGTGTTGGGGGCATTTGCATCTCCATAGATCTTATCAGGAATCTGGTCCTGTCATCATGTCAGTCCAACAGCACAAAATGAAATGGCCATGGAAGGACTTTGTTCACAGTGACCAAAATCGGTCAACAGGAGCAGGGAAGATCTGTGACACAAAATGTGACATTGCAGCAAGTTTCAAGGGTGAGAAAAAAGCTGCATCATTCAATCTGGTCAAAGACCAAGGAGGAAGATCTCTTTGAGTCAAAGTAGGGAATATTTGTGGATATGCCTATAGCCCAATCAGAATCTTTCGGAAGCCTATCCTTTGTGGCGATTGGCTACCAAACCTTTATGTAGATTGTGAGTGTAAAGGGAGGGGCTACAGAGACATGGAGAACAGCTAACACAAGTGCAGTCTTGATTTTATACAGCCTGGTCAGGCAGTGATTGTAGAAGATGTGTAAGGTTCTGCTATAGCTTCTGGGAACTGTTTTGCAGCCTGCATACATGATGCAATTTTTATAAACAGGGCAATGGAGATATGCATATTTTATGCCATCGACTTTGTCAGAGTCCAAATATCATGTCAAGTGTTTAAATTTTAACCCTGGTTACTTGAAATGGTGTGTAAGAACTTCTGACAGCCACATGGCATTGTTCATGAACGTTGAAGCCTATGGCTGCATGAAAAAAAATTAGAAGGTATTTTAAAATATACTTTTTAAGTGGAAGCTAAGTTTCTTGGAAGGCTGTATTCCATGGACAATTTTATAACATTACTACTTTTCTATTTATATGTAACTATTAAATGCATATTATTATATCGATTAACTTTCCACTCTTGTCTAGCTGGCCCAGGTTTTAAATGGTAATAACAGCCATTAATAGGAATAGCTTTTGCTGTTGTGCTCCACAGAGCCAAAAAGATGTGTTATATTTGCCAAGCAGGGCTGCACTTCCCGACTTCTGGAAACGGGATGCTGCCGTTCTTTTAGTCAAACCAGGAGCCAGAAAAATAATTTACAAGTCAAAAATGGAGGGAAGAAAACTGCAATTTCAAGATGCAGTCTAGCATTTGTGCTAACCTTGATTCTTCCTTCTGGATAAACTGTATTTTTAACTGTGTGTAATCATCGGCCTCAATTCCTACCTGTTTTGGATATGCCTCCCCCGACTTTTAGGGTAAAGTCAGTTTCCAGCACATGGAGCTCTGCACATGGAGGATGAATAAGAATTGTATTGAGTGGTGATAATTAAAAGGCAGCTTTCTTCATACTCAGGATTATATAACACTGAAAAACAAAATATTTTGTCATAAGGAAGTTTATCCCCTGAAAAACACAGGATCTAGATTTCTCCTTTTTCAAGAGGCCCAGAAGATATGTACTTGGGAAAGTTTATATGTCTATTATACTCCTTTGACTCATTTCTAGGATGTTGAAAGAAATACATTATTAAAAAGGCTGTTGCTGGAGGGCAATGAACATTCCTCAGGTAATGGTGCCATTTCTGCAGCATATGCAACTCCTGTCATGACAGGAATACTTCAGCTGCTTCTCTGTATTCTTCTCCTGTTCTGAGTATACCTCCTTTGGACTCATTTGGAGTATAGGAGTGACTGATTCCTCACAGCCTCATTTTTCTTTTAAATAAAATAAAATAAACCCAGCGTTTATAAGTTTGGGAGATATGCTGCAATGTATCTATAAGTACTGTATTTTAATTTCATATGGTTTTGGAGAGTTTTGCCCAGTTTTGTCAAGCCATGCCAAATGCATCCATACTGGAGTCCTAGAAATGCATAGATCTAAATCCAAGGAGTTTTCTTACCAAGCAGCTATCGTGAGACCAAGAGTTTTCACTTCCTACAGCTATGTTCTATGTATTTCTGGAAATAAATGATCAAAGGCTTAAAACCAAATTTACTGAAATCTATTTTATTTTGACAAACTTCAATTTAGCAAAATGTATTTCACTTCTGCAAATTATGGTTGCGAAAGCTATGCAGAGTAACAACTGCTTTCTGTGGCTGCTTCCCTTGAATTGGGATTTCTTGTTGTGTCCAATCACACTTGTCCAATAAAGTATTCAATTCTATTCTATTTCAGACATTGCATAGGTATTATGTCTCATAACTCTAGTTAAGATTTAAAAGTTGTGTTATGTTTGATAAGAAGGCTGAGTTTCTTCAAAAATTAGATTTAGCTGTTTACATTCCTGAGATTTTTCTTCATTTACAATCCTGGAGGTGGAGCAAATGCTAAAAAGTTCTGCATTTCTAAATTTTGCAGTGCCAAAAGGAGATGATGATGTTTTGATTTCTTTTGGATATGAAAGATTTGAAGGTTATAAACAAATAAATGGATCTTCCCCTATAAGGGGAATGTTTAGTGTTAAATCGTGTATTTATCCTAAGAATTACAGGAAGGAATAAGAAAGATTAAAAAAATATAATTAGTCATATGATTACTAAGCAGTCACTAAACCAAAAAAAGCAAATCTTGGGTTTGGGCAATATGTGATCCTAAACAGATTTATGCCACAATCCAATATAATCTTTCCCAAAAATTAAAGCCTGAAGTTCAACGGATCTGTTTCAAGGTAAATGCGTACAATTACGGAATATCCCCACGAGAAGGCCCTTTAAACTAAATATCCAGGCAAATTTTCCTTCGCGCAGGATTACTTCCAACCGCTCATATATAGCATTCACGGCTAGATAGGCAACACCCTGTGATGGGACTTCCGCCTTTATTCCTTTAAAATGGAAGGAGGCGTGGCTAAATAAGGCATCTCCGGTTATTAAGCTAATTGCGATAGATTCGGACCACAATGAAAACTGTTCGGAGTACCGTTAGCCGGTTTTAGGTTCTTCATTTGCAAATAGAATTCAAAGCGCAAGAGTCGTGACATGAAGTAACGTGGCGGAGAACAAGAACTGACACGTAACGAGGAAGGCTGCGTCGAAAGGTGGTGGCAACTTCTTTTGTGCTCTGCAAGGAGTAGGAGCCAATTTATAGATCTGGTTCGACTGTCAACCTTAGGACCTGGGGAAAATGGGAGCAGCATGATTCATGTTCGCCTCTGAGGGGGTAACGGGAAAGCCTGAGCGGACCAAAAGGAAGCCTTTCATTCTTCGGTAACTATTTGTTTTTTCTCTCTCCGGAAGAGCTATCTGTGCACATCATTATAGCAAGGAATTTCTTTCGTTACATGTCTAGTTTCCTCTATCTTATATTATAACTTGTAAAGCCATTGTCTCTGCTCCTCCACATATACACAGTGTCACTGTGAAAATGTCCTTGCAATATATCAAGGATGACAAAGGTAAGGATCAGCTGTTTTATAAGGGATATCTGTATAAGAAACTGCGTGCAAGTGGAAACAAAACATTTTGGAAGTGTGCTGAATACCGCAAATACTGTTGTACAGGAAGGGCTCACACCAGCCATGACCAAGTTATAAAGTCTTTGCCACATCTTCATCCTCCCACCAGGATGCCAATGGAACCCGACCAAGTGCCATATGGCATGAAAAAAACCACCATGGATCCAGAATCAGTCCCTAAAATGAATACAGCGAGTTGTAATGCATTGTCAGAAGTTCGTACCAAGAAATGGTGTACAAACCATCCAAGTCAGACAATACAACGTTTGAGAGCATGTTTGAAGGCAACCCGCCAACCTTCACCCAATTTACGGGAACCCGTCACTGCTTTTGAAACGACTGTTAAAGAGCCAATTATACCATCAGCTTTAACAACTCCTGGCTTTCAGGAGTTCGCTGATAGCTCTATGGACAGAACTTCCATGCCAAATCCTGCTCTTTGTAAAGAGAAATACACTCTGAATTCACCTTCAATCCAGGCTAATCGGGAAGCTGGTCGACAGAGATTCCGCCTATCTACCCTCCTACCTGGGGAAACTCTACAGGAGATTCTGTCCCGGTTGAATACCACAGCTCTGCAGTGGCTCTGTCCTCAGGAGCACAGCAAGGACCAGATTGTGGACATGGTCATCCTGGAGCAATTTCTCAGTGTGCTTCCAGTGGACATGCAGAAATGGCTGAAAGCCCAGGAGCCAGGGAGCAGCAAGGAGGCCATTCAGCTGGCTCTGGCCTACCATAAACAGGAACCTGCCAAGCCCATTCAGGTGCTGGGGAATGGGGTATATACTAAAGATGTATTGGAATGACATTATCTTTAGAATGGGAAGCTGTCAATGTAGTTGATATTTAAACATGCTGGAAGTTCTAGTTGATGCCCTTGGTGCTCCTGAATTCACAGGGAGCAGAGCAGGCAATGGTGAATGGAGAAAAATGTCTGGCATCTCTGGCCAGAGAGCTTCTAATGCTGTAATCCTTAATTTACAGCTAGAACATCCATAAGGAAGTGTTTTGAAAAGGAGGAGAGGGGTCTCGTGAGTACAAGGAATTTATTTGAGGTCTGCAGCTTAAGGAAGGAAAGGCTTCATCTGGAGTAAGATTTTCAGAAAAGCAAGGGATGACTCATCTATCATCTAAAATAGGCAGCCTTAATTTGCTGTCTGTCTGCTTTCTTCATTTAGAAATTGGGGAGAGTGAAAGCTGGATTAGAATGCATATATTGCAAAGAAATGTTTTTATCCTGCTTCTTTTATAGCTCCCAAAGACCCATGTATATTGGAAAAAGAAAATACTTTCTGTCCATGTGTTGATACAGGCAGTGTGTAGATACATGCACAGATTGTGCTGCCTACATATAATCTAGTTGTATAACCAACATGGATACTATGGATTTGATATCTTTGCTGATATGCAAAAAGTGGGATCTTTCATCAAAGACATGCAGTAAAAAGATTACCCTGAATCCTCAGCTTTTTAGTAAATGTGTAGTTCCACAGTCATTGTCTTCAAACATTCAGTATTTTTGCAAAGAAATGTGGATGTGGCTGCAAGATGCTAAAATTTGGAACAGTGGAGGAAGATCTGAAGCTAAAATAAAATTAGAACTCAGTAAAATAAGTATTGGAATAAGTATATCTACAATAAATGTATATGTATTCCCATGAATACATGGCAAATTGCCAGGCTGTTATAGGTAAGCATTTGGGCAGGGACACAAAAAATCTTTTAGTGTGTTTCTCATCCTTATTTAGCATATATATATACATATACACATATCAATACATACACACACATACACACACACACACACACACACACACATATGTATTATCCCACGTCATTGTAGTGCTGTTAAAGTTGTAGCAACGTTTCAGCAGAATCTCATCTGCCATCATCAGGCTTCTGTATTGAGTTTGTATGTTTTATACTCAATACAATTTTTACATATAATACAGATTATACTCAATACAGAAGCCTGATGATGGCAGATGAGATTCTGCTGAAACGTTG